>JAKRGL010000050.1:979421-1142839 GCA_022392935.1 Ophiostoma cf. undulatum
ACAGTGGCGTCCAGCCATTATTGTCTTTTACTTCGATATCGGCGCCGTTATCGAGTAATAGCTGCGCAATAGAATTATATTGACTGGAACATGCTGCAAACAGTGGCGTCCAGCCATTATTGTCTTTTACTTCGATATCGGCGCCGTTATCGAGTAATAGCTGCGCAATAGAATTATATTGACTGGAACATGCTGCAAACAGTGGCGTCCGGCCATTATTGTTTTTTACTTCGATATCGGCGCCGTTATCGAGTAACAGCTGCGCCATAGAACCGTGTCCTTTATAACATGCTGTAATCAGTGGCGTCTTGTCATGACTATCTTTTGCTTCGATGTCGGCGCCTTTATCGAGTAGTAGTCGAGCGACGTGGTGGAGTCCAAAATGGGCTGCCACAAGCAGGTCCTTGAAAGTCTCCCAGTCTAGGTTGATGACATTATACCGACTGCATTCAGTAAACCGCAACTTATGACTTTTGAGTCGTGGGTCACAGAGTTCCAAAGATAGGGCATCCAAGCCCGGGTCGTCCTCAATATGAGCTTCGCGGAGATGGTTGCCCCAATTCTCGGTCGAGTAGGCAAGGAATTCGCCCTTTTCGTGTTCCTCGTCGACGTCTTTATTCCCATCCAGGTTGAACATGGCAAGATAGAAGACGCAGGCCTTTGCAAGGACAGTGTGAGCTTCGCGGGTGGTTATGGAACGATGCCATCTGAGCTTTGACAAGGGTGCTGATGGGGGCTCTGAGTTCAGCAGGAATTCTCGAGCGGTCTGGTGGAGGAAGTAAACTTTGCCATGGTAAACAGAGATGAAAAGCCCGCACAGTGTCCGCAGGCGAGATTGAAAATCGGCCTCGTCTTCGAGATCCAGCTTGTCAAAATGCTGCCCTGGAGAATCAATGTTCATCGCCAGGTTCATCTCCCCCAGAGTCAATGGTCGTGCTGCCGCGAGAATGATACTCAGAGCCTTAGCCACCGATGTGTCGTCCTTTGAATGGCTTAAAATCCGATCGTATGCCTGATCAATTGTTTTCGGCAACTTCTGCAAAGCGTCTTCGACCCCCTTTCCCACTTTCTTGAAACCGCCGTCGAGATGATCGAATAAAAGGTACACCCAGAGATAAGTGCGGTGCTCAATTTGAAGCAACTTGGTTTCCAAAAGGGTCTTGATGTTGTCAGGTAGTCGCTGCTTTCTGGCCAGCTGGTTGACGCGGTGATGGATGACGTGGTTGATTTCGTGGCTGAGCTCTTCCGACTGTTCCTCTCCTGGTATGCGGATGCGAGGGAAACGATCCAACAACTCCCAGAACTCGTTCACGATGTGCTCGTAAGGCCGGCTGGTCATGAGAATCTTGAGCTTGTTATCTGCCAGCTTTTGCTCGGGAAACAGGCTCTGCACGTTCCTGACCAGTGGCCGGAACTCTGACTCGAGACATTCGTCCAGAGCATCCAGCACAAGGATGACAGGTCCACCGCTTGGGTCTTGCAATGAAGTTCTGAGGATTGCCCAGAGAGGTGCTTCGGAATGAACCAAAGCTGGGCCCATGTTGCGGTAGGGTATCATGGCATTTTCGATAAGTGCGGGCTTTTGAGAGAACAGCTGGTGGAGAAGAGCACAAAGTGCTTGGCAAATGGTGTTCTGGTCCTGGTCTTTGAAAAAAAAGTAGCAGATTGTAGCCGATTGATGCGGCAGCTCCTCGTCGATGAGAAACTTGGCTAGCACCGATTTCCCACAACCAGGATCTGCCGAGACCAGCAGCGGGCCTGAGTTCTTCGCCAGCCATGTTTTAAAGTTCTCGTGCTGGAGGAACCAGTTACAAGTGCCTTTGACACGATCTTCCACGCGGTCCTTGTACCAGTGGTAAGTGGCGCCGTTTTCGCCTCGTGTGAGACAAAACTGTTGCAAACACTTCCTCTGCTCGTCTGTCAGTTGATGCTGCGCGGCTTCTATCTGTAGCCTGAGCTGCTCCTTCATGACTCCCAGCTGTTGAGTGGCGATGGATAGGATTCCCTGTACTTCCTCGAGCACATCTTTGCTGGTCTTGTTCATGCTCTCAAGCTCTTGTCTCTGTGCGAGGTTGTTGATCTGGCTAAAGTTCTTGTTGACAATCTCTTCGAGCGCTGCAATGTCCAGTGCCGCCTTCTTCCAGTCTTTGGATGAGACCATATCCCGGAGATATACTTTAAAACGGGATTTGAAGAATCGTAAGACGCTGCAGATCTGGTAGTCGAGGATGGCTTTGTAGAGGTGGACAACATTCTCAGTGGCTAGCGTTATCACAGCCTTGTCGACGCCAGCATTGTCGCCAATCCTTTGCAGCATGGGCTCCAGCGCAACAAAGTAGCGCAAACGAGCGGTGACAGTGATGAAGCCCTCGCGGTTGTCTTCTGCTGCAGTCGTAGGACTTGTCATGAGTGGAAGAATGAGACAAACACCAGACCAGGCAAGGGACGCCTCCGGCGAGTTTTTGACGGCAGTGCCGACCCAGTCTTTGGCCCACAGCAACAGCTTCGCAACCTGTGTGGCCTGATCACTGACATTAAATTCGTGGCCCGCAATGCTGTAAGTCGCCTTTGTCTCTCCCATCCGCTGTAGACCGCGCTTGATCACAGCGTCCAGCCGAGCTTGGCGCGACAGGCTACCGGTGCCAGATGCTGTTTCTCGTGGTGCCGAGCTTGGCTGTGTGGAAGGTTCGCTATTTGTGGCAGAATCTGTTGAAAGGGGTCAGAATCTGCATCGCACTACTCAATGATGCCGACTATAACAACATACCGGCTACCTGCTGCTCCTCTGCAAGCAGTTCCTCGTACTCCTTCACTAGTTCTGGGGTCTCCTCGGCGAGGCTCTCGTAGGCCCGCTCCCATAGCGACTGCACGGGATGGATGTCATCAGCGGCAGATATAGAGCTTGAGATGGCCTGCGGGGCCTCTACTTGAGTGTTGCTGTTGACTGCGACGGATGAGGCTTCCGAGGTGTTGTCTCGCCGCTCGGGCTCTGCTTTCTTCCCGTCGGTCCGGAACAGCCTTTTCAGCCTATTTCGTGTGCCTGCCATCCCGTCTGCTTTCTTTACAGACACGGTGCTCCGACATTCAGATTATGCCATGCTTTGCAGATAGATGTTGGATGTTGACGATGAAGGGCATCCAACATCTCGAGCGGTTTTGGGCAGACGGCACTCGCAGCAAGTCAACCTTGTGTGCGGGCATGCGGCTGAACGAGGTGAAATCTGCCCGACATGTATGCCCAACACGTATGCCAGCAAATATGCCCTGCAAGTATGCCCTGCAAGTATGCACATATGCAAGTATGCCCAATCCTACGCAGCGCCTAATCATACGCTGCTATTGGGGGAGGGCACATAATAGCCACTCGCAGCCCACAAAAGCGGGGCAAGGAATGTATTCCCGGCTTTTTCCCGACTATGTACAAAGTACAAATGGTCATTGCACAAATAGAGTCAGAATATACACCACTGTGCAGTACGGAAGATAGAAAACTTATTGATAAGTTTAAACAATCAGTCTTGTATCATATACGGTAACGTGACTTATCATGATACTCTATTTACACTTGCGGGCGGTTGTATAAGCCAGAACTACCGTATTTGGTTAGTAGGTCGAGACATCGGCTTAGAACTGCGGAAATACTCCGTCAGTTTAAGCCGACGCTTAGTCATCACGAGGTATCAAGAGCAGACGCTGCCGTTAAATGTTTTTTTCAAGAGAATACGTGCTTTTTTCGAAAATAACAAAAACTCACTGAAAACACACACAGCACTCTGATGAGAGGCACGCCGTTGCGTGCAGTCGTCCGGTGAATCTTTGTTACTGGTGATCCTTCCCGAGTTGGAAAGCTTAGACCGAGCGGGGGCTTCCCTTGTCACCTCGTACCTTCCTTACACAAAATGGCCACGCTTCTACAACGCGGCTTCCCATCGTCACTTCCTTTCGTCAAGACATATGCAAAACATATCGATGTGTTCAAGAGGCCACTACACATAGACACGAGGGAAATAGTCACATCTAAACGACTTCAGATGGCATCTTGGATTCCCGTGCCGCCGGAGAGTGACTTCTCACTTGAGAACCTGCCCTTTGGCATCTTCAGCAGCCGTACCGAAAACAAGCCGAATCCACGGCCCGGCGTGGCTATTGGCGATCATGTCATCGATCTATCGGTCCTTTCAGACCTTGCGCCGTTCCAGGATGTGTCGGGCCTCGGCGCCGAGGCTGCTGCTGTCTTCCAATGGCCGACACTGAACAAGTTCGCTGGTCTAGGCAGAGAGAAGCACAGCACTGTGAGGGCCGCCTTGAAGCGAATTGTTGCTGCAGAATCGAAGGGAGCCGATGCGTTTCTACGCGAGGCTCCCGAGCTGCAAAAGGAGGCGGTTGTGCACAAAGACAATGTCGTCATGCACCTGCCCATGGAGATTGGCGACTACACAGACTTTTACGCTGGCGTCCACCACGCCACCAATGTCGGGTCGCTGTTTCGTGATCCCAAGAACCCGCTACCGGCCAACTACGGCACTCTGCCCATTGCCTACCACGGACGGGCATCGAGCGTTGTCGTCTCCGGGTCGCCAGTGAGACGTCCCGTGGGCCAGATTTTGCTACCACAGCCTGAGGGCGGCGCACCCGAAGTAGTGGTGCGCCCGTCTCTTAAGCTCGATTTTGAGCTTGAGCTCGGCTGCTTCATCAGCAAGCCGAACAACATCAGCGAGCCGATAAGCGTGACCAATTCACAAGACCACATCTTTGGCTTTGTACTGCTCAACGACTGGAGTGCACGCGATATTCAGAGTTACGAGTATGTGCCGCTCGGTCCCTTCAGCGGCAAGAACTTTACCACGTCCATCAGCCCATGGATCGTCTTGGCCGAGACTCTGGAGCCGTTCTACAAGCCCATCTCGATTCAGCCGAAGCAGACGCTTGCGTATCTCAAAGGTGCCCCTCGGACCATGTTTGACCTAACCCTTGAGGTCGACCTGCAATGTAAGCACAAGTATTTGGTTTCTCAATTATACACTACACTTTGAGCCGTAGCTAACAAACAGTGCCTGGAAAGGAACCCTGCAATGTCACAACAGTCAGCTCCAACAATCTCATGTGGTCGTTTCCGCAAATGGTGGCCCAACATACCCTCTCCGGCTGTCCTTTGAGGACGGGTGATCTATTTGGGACGGGCACGATCAGTGGTGCGTCCTCCGATAAGGAATACGGCTCCCTGTTGGAGCTGAGCAAAAATGGCACGGAGGCTTTTCAGTTTGGCGATGAAAGTTCGCGCAGCTTTCTCGTAGACGGAGATACCGTCACGTTCAGGGGATATGCAATGCATCCCGCGTCAGGTGCCAGAGTTGGGTTCGGGGAGTGTACAGGGATTATTCTGCCTGCCCGCTCTCTACTTTAGTATAACCTTGTCACTTTGATTCTAGAGTGTCCCAGCAATATTTATATTTAATAAATGAGTGTGTCAGAAAGTTTCTGATATATGTGTACAAGTAGAAATAACTATACAAGAATGAAAAGGAATGAAAAACAACAAAAGTTCGAGTAGAATAAAAAACAATAACCCGACATCCATGCGGAACAACTCCTACCCATGCAACACCAATTCAAGAAATCAACTTCCGTCTATGCAAGAGTAACTCCATGTCCAAAAGAATAACAATAGAAGAAGATACAAAACACAAATCAATACCGGGAGTATTGAATAAAATGGAAGAAAGCCGGGAAACAAGTAAAGAAGTTCACATGACGTTGCAGTCACTTGATCCGAACAGTTATGAGCCAACATGTTAACTCGGATATTTAATAACACCGCTTAGAAACCGCTCTGGGGGTTGGGGTTGTCGATGATGCTGCCAGTGACGTGGTCGGGGGCAATCGACACACCCGTCAGAGCAGCAGCCGCCTTGTAGGCAGTCAGCGTGTTGGCCGAGTTGAAGTTCTGGTTGATCACGCCCGCCATGCCGTTCTGGCAGTGGCTTCCCTTGGTCTGTGCGCAGTAGTACCAGAGCGGGCTGCTGTCCTCGACAACAATCTGGAACACCTGGGGCGCCTGACCGCTGACGACAGGCATAAAGGTGGAGGCAAAGCCGACGTCGCCGGCAAGGGGCTGGCAGGGCTCGGCAAAGCTCGACTGGACGACCGAGTGGTTGGCAGGCAGGTAGTGCCACTCGATGACATCGCCAATCTCGGCGACGACGTTCTCGGGGTCAAAGTGCAGACCAGCGCGGCCGGCGACAACGGTGTGGGTGACGCCGGTCTGAGTGACAGTGCGCGAGGCGAGGTCACGCTCGGTGCGGGTGCCGGCGGGAGCGGGAGCCGCAGCGACGAGGCCGGCAACGGCCAGGATAGCAATGGTAGCAGACTTGGCAAACATTTTGAGGTAGTTTGAAACAAATATATAGATAGAGATGTAGAATGTGATCTAAGAAGACGAAGATGAAAGATGTTTAAAAGGTTGTTGTAGTTGTTGTAGTTTTGATGTTGATGATGATGATGATTGATGTCGAGATTATTTCCAACATGACGGCGACGACATCGATTTATATACAAGTCGAGGCGACGCCATGATGCCGCTTGACAAATGTTGATCCCAAAAATACATGAGGCACTACTTGCCCAAACCGTCTGCCGCTTACAGCCCGACTGCAAAGGTGGTCATTGTGATGATGTTTGGTAATAGCTGGTGATATTTTTGGTGATATTTTAGAGTGGTCTCTACTGGGACCCTGAAAAGCCGCGACTGCTACTGCAGACAACCTTAAATCTTTCGGATCTGTGAGATCGAGGCTGGTGCGCCAAGCGTGGCACTGCGGGGTGAGGAGGAGCTTTAGTCTGACGGTCCAAAATAGCGCTATGCCATACACTAGTTTAAACTGCTGGCCTTAACAATTACTGTAAGTATGTATATAGCTTGGACGGTAGCAGAGGCGGCTCAGCCTCGACCGGATCTGACGCTTTCCGCCGGGAGGGATTCCGCAGAGGTGCCACGGCACAAGGACTATTGACCTTCCGTGGCTATTAATATGCCATATCTTACATCTTTCGTACGCTGGTCACACGCAGTTGTGGTTTATTCTCACCATCAACAAGGTGAGGTTGGTCACCCTTACATTGTCCACATCACCGGACTGTCATCACCACTGTCAATAATATGGTTAGAGTGAAACTATAATAGAGTTGAATCCTAAGTCTCTATGTGCTCGACGACGGCTCACGCAAGCACGTCTTGCACCTAAGTCATCCTGTCATGTATTGGCTAGCCACTTTCTCGTCGTTCATACTTAGCCCAACTGAATCAGCATGCCTCGTGTGATATGCTATCGTCAGATTGTGTCAAATGCTTCAATAAGTCCTAGCTCATTCCCCGTTCTCTTCTCAATTCAACCAGAATAATATTGATTTTATGCGAGCAAAGTAGTGGTGATACTCTGGCATGACTTTTTGATATCGTTTAATCTACTTTAAATACAAAAAATGCAAACGCCAATGTCCGCTATGACACATGCAACATGAGAAAGAAACCGTCAAATAAATGAATAAAAAAGAGACTACAACTTTTGAAACACGTGCTTGAAAATCTCCCGGCTCTTGAGCAGATTCGTCACGCGCAGCCGCTCGTTGTCCAGATGCGCCGCATCGCTCGCCTGGCCGCAGGGGAGGTGGGCAGCAGGTGCGCCAAACTGCTTCTCGAGGAACCGGATCGCCGGGATCGAGCCTCCCTCGCGAATGTACAGCGGCCGACGTGCTTTCGGAGCGGTATTTTTGACCTCGGCCTTTTCGGCCTCTTTAACCTCTGCGCCACCAACCTCCTCGACCTCCTCCGGCTCGACAGACACTGCATTCTTCTCGTCATCCATGCCCCAGACCTTGACGATGGCCTCCTCGAGCGTGCGGAAGATGTAGTTGTGCGGGTCGCCCAGCCAGGGCTCCGCCTTGTTGTCGACGTGGATGCTCAGCTTGTTGGTCGACTCGAGCTGGACAAACTCGTCGCCCAGAAACTCCTCGAGCGACGCCACAATCTCGTCGACTTCCTGGCCGGGCACCAGGCGGAAACTGATGTTGGCACAGGCGTGGCAGCTGACGAGGCTGCCATCGGGGCCGGACACCTTGTAGCGGTGGATGGTCAGGTTGGGCTCGCGCCAGCGCGACATGAGGCTGGCTTTGAGCACGTCGGCCGGGCCATTGCCGGGGTTGCGCTGCACGAGCATGCTGGTGATGGCGTCGAAGCGGGCTTCCTCCTCGGGCAGCAGGGGCAGCACGCTATCGTAGAAGTTGGGGATCATAACGCGGTTGCGCGGGCCCTTGAGCTTGGACAGGATCATGGTGAGGTCGGAGAGCGGCTCCGACATCATGTAGGAGCCCTCGACGCCCGAGTGCAGGTCGGGGTACGATGAGTCGACGCCAATGGTGGCGTGCAGCACACCGCGCAGGCCGTAGGTCAAGCACGGCGTCTCGTCGTCGAGCCAGTAGCTGTTGGCAAGCAGGATGTAGTCGATGGGACCGATCAGGTCCTGGTGCTCGCGGACGGTCTCCTGGAAGCCGCGCGATCCGCTCTCCTCCTCGCCCTCGATCAAAAAGATGACATCCGACTCGAGCGTCTTCTCCTGCAGCAGGTCTGTCACGGCGTAGAGGGCGGCGATAATGGGGCCCTTGTTGTCGCTGACGCCGCGGCCATAAAGATAACCGTTGATGCCCTTCATGGCAAACGGATCCGAGGTCCACTTGCCCTTTTTGGTGTCGGCGGCGACGACGTCGTAGTGGCCGTAGAACAGGATCCGCTTGCGCTCCTTCTTTTCGGTGGGCGTCTCGCCGGGCTGCAGCTTGCCGGCAAACTTGACAAAAACAACAGGGTTGTGTGCCTTGTCGCGCGTCTGGAGCATCTGCACCTCGCCGCCGAGCCGCTTGAACAGAGTGCAGAGGAACGTTGCGCCGCGGTGGCAATCTTCGGCAAACTCGGGTCGTGAAGAGATGGTCTTGTAGGAGACAAAGTCGCGCAGGTTCCTGATCATGACATCCTCGGCCTCCTCAGCCTTGGCTTCGGACGAGAGGCAGCGCTCGGCCACGCGCCAGACGCTGATCGTCTCGTCGTTGGCGCCGGTGATGTAGAGACGCGCGTTCCAGTAGGTGGTTGTGGTGGAGGCGAGGATCTTGCCGTCGTGGGCCTTCCAGCGGCTGAGACACTGGTACTTTTGGCTCACGGTCTCGGCAGGGGCCGTCTGGTTGCCGTAGTGTACGGTGCTGTGCTTGGCTGCGTAGCCGCTAGCAGAGGCGCTCCAGAGGTAGCCCCAGTTCATCTGCAGCGTCATAATGTCGCCGTGGTGGGCCTTGATGACACGCAGGCGCTGCCGCGTATCCAGATCCCAGAGCTCGACGACACCGTCCAGCTTACCACAGTAGAGGAACGAGCCGTCAATGGCGAGGGACAGCACCGACATGGCGTCGTCGTTGCCCAGCGTCATAACCTCGCGGATGGTGCCGCCCGTCTCATCAACGTCGCTGTCATCGGCACCCTTGCCATCGCTGCCGGCGCCCGGGCCTGCTCCCGCTTCTACATCGGCCTCTGGCCCAATCTTCCACAGCTTTACCGTGCCGTCGCCGCCGCCAGACACCAGAACCTCCTCATCGGCACCCAGGGTGTGGGCGGGCCCGCGGGCCATCAGCATGCTGTAGACATAGCCAAAGTGGGCGAATTGGCGGATGGCACTAGGGTGCACCTCGACGACGGTGTGCGCCTTGGGGATGAGGCCCCAGCGGTCTTCGTTGCGGCGCGGGGTGCTGGTACCGCCGACGGCCTTGGAGTCGAAGAAGCGGTGGTGGCGCTTGTCGGGGTGGTGCGCCGAGTCATGGGCGACAAGACGGCGGGGATCGTTGACCTTGACCCACTGGATGGTGGTGTCCTGGGCGCCAATGTAGACGGTCTGGTGCTGCACAGAGTAGGCGATGCTGAAGATGTCGCCAGTGTCGTAGGTGCTGTAGATTTCGTAGAGACGCTGAAAGGTCTTGGGAGACCAGATGCTGATGGTGGCATCTCCAGCGGACGAGACAAGGAGCTGGCCTTGGAGGGCAGGGGCGGGAGCGGTGTTGGAGGAAGCACTTTCGGCGGCAGAGTCGTTGGTAGAGGTCGAGGTGGCGGGGGTGAGGAAGAGGGAGAGGACGCTGCGCTTGTGTGCCTGTATGCGGGTGACGAGCTGGAAGCTGTCGAGCGACCAGATGAGGATCTCGCCGTCGTGGGTGCCGGCAAAGATGTACTCGTCGCTGGCGGCAATGGCGAGGACGGAGCTGTCGTGCTTGAGGTCGTGCAGGCGTTCGGGGGCCGGGCCCTGTGCGGAGTCCTCACCGTCCGCCATGGCGAGCGGGGGTGCCATTGGTGTGGGAAGAGTGGTGCTGAGCGCTGCTGCTGAAGTGGTGAGAGTGGTTAGAGAGTTGTGCGATGAGTAAGAAACAGCAGGTGAACGGTGAGGTAGGTGAGGTGAGTGCTCCTTCCTTACAATGACTCTGCTCCTTCCAAATCTAACAAATCCAAGATACACGCGACGCAAGGCGCTGGCCCGATTTGGCTGTATTGGCCTCTGACGGCAGGCACTACCGGCGTCGAATAAAAACAAATAGGGATGAAAATAAGGGAAATACAGAACAAAGAGCACTAAAAGGTGCAAAGAATTGCGCCAGCGGTCGGGCTGATCTCGCCATGCCGCGCCGTGGGGCATACTCTATACTGGGCTATAATACTGCCAGCGCCCTGGGAAGGTGGGACTGGATCGATGGTGTGAAGTATGGGATGGGCCTAGCCCCAGATCCACAGGGAAGGACACCGGGGCGCTCGCTAGCGGGCTCCGCTCAGTGTTAAGGGTCTGGTCAGGCTGTAAGGCGGCGGATCACGACGTTGATAAGAATGAGGGTGCGTGGATGGGACAGAGTATTTGAGGAGAAGGGCTATCTGATTGCGATGTGACGGGAGAAGAGATATGAGGGGGGAAACTGGGCGACAATAAAAGAGAAATAAAGATGAGAAAGACGAAAAGAAAGAAAAGAAGAAGAAAAAAAGAAGAAAAGAAGAAAAGAAGAAAAGAAGAAAAGAAGAAAAGAAGAAAAGAAAACGGATGATAACTACTCACGTGCTATTTCATCAACGGCAGCTTGGAGCTGCTCGCGACAGCTGGGGCACCCTCCAGAAGAAGAGACGGCGGCATGCTTGCTGTCAACGGCGGCATAGGTCATACTGGCATCGCCGCTATTCTCGCGCGGACGCCCGGGGCCTTTTCCTCTGCCGCTGGTGCGCCGCAGCGAGCCAAAGCCGGGGCGCATGCCGGCAGCAGCATATTCGTAGTCAAGAACGGCCATTCTTGATCTATGGGGAGTGGTTGGATCGGCAGTGGGTGGTGTGCTGGTCAGGCTGGCAGCGTCGCTTCCGAGCCACCAGACTGGATGAGAGGGGCCTTTTGTATTGTCTCTATCTTCCCTGGCTGCGCCGTATTTTCTGGCTGTGCTGTATGTGTCTGTCCTGTCTGTGCTGTGTGTACTGTCTATGATGGAACTGCCTGCGTTTGCGTTGTTAGAGCTTTTCGGTCTGAGAGATGCCTCTCCTTCTGTCCATGATGCCGGATGACGCGAACCAATTCGCAATGGCATCATAAGCGGCGGTACGGGTATATAAGGTGGGAGTCGATTGATACAGAAGTAATTAAAAGTCAAGATTTAATAAACTACAAAAATATAACAAAAATAATAATAATAATATATTTCAAAAGGCATCAAAACGGCGGCGTGATTCGGGACAGCGACCCTGCAAGCAGACCGTCCAAGTCAGCATTGGAGGGAGTGAGAGGAGTACGGTGGCAGGAGCAAGAGTGCCAGGAAGTGAGCCGAACGAATCAAGTGCATATGAATAGCGAGTAGAAGTCAGGATACAGACAGAGAGACGTGAGCGCATGTGCCCAACTGCAGAAGTAGACGGAAAAGTGGGTTGGCAACCCCGGTATCAGCGATATTTGAGCGTCATGAGGTGAGTTTCACCGCTTGTTGTGGGCGGTACACGGGTCGGGACGAGATGTAGAAGTAATGAATAATAATTGATATTGATAGATGATAGATTAATAGAATTTGATAAAAGTCTTGAAATTTGAAAGAAAGGGTAAAGACTAAAAAATCAAAATATTAAATGTAAAATGTAATATACAAAATTCAAAATAAAACGTATCACCGGGCTATCCGGTGTCTCAGTCGTGATATCATCAACCACTTGCTATGAGGCAAATAGTCAACAGTCAATGTATCAAATGAAAAGTACTCTGGTCATCGATTAATAAAATATGAACCCCGGTGTGAGACGGGAAATACAGCTCAAGCAGGTAGAAAGGGGTGCTGGTGTAGACGCCGAGAACGAGCACGTCAACGGCCTGGGTGCTCGGCTTGGAATACACTCAACAGTCCGTAGTTTCTTTTGTCTTTCTGAATTTTCTTTCTATTTCTATCCCGCTACCCTGCCGCCATGTCGTCCCTTGCTTCTTGATATCTCCATACATGAGCTTTTAGTCATGGGACCCGCCTGGGGCTTGGTCGATACAAAGCGCAGATGACGAATACCTACTGACTTGGATAGATGGGACAGATGGGACAGATTGAGGAGTTCTTTGTGTCTCCTAATAACACGACACGGCAACACACTCAATAACGCCATGCCAGCCATGCCATGCCGAGCTGCTCCGTCCTCGCTCGTGGTCGTGTCTTGTCTCTGCTGTGCGACTGCAATAGACATTCCCAATATACAATATCTTGGATTTGCTGTTGTTAGACCGACAAACAACAAATATCTGGGCGTTGTACTTTCTTTATTGTTTATTGCTTTTGTCGCTGTGCCTGTCTGCGGTGTCTGTGGCACGGTACACAAAGCACATGGTTTGCCATGACTATTAGCAATTGCTAAAGCAACAGGATTGGCTTTCTGTATTTGTATATTGGTTTGTAAAGGTATGAATTTACAACGTGGTCGATTTAATATAAATCAGTGCACTTTTCTGTTTTGCTGTTTTTAATTAATTTTTAATTTTTCAATTAAAAACCCAGCCGATTCAAACCACTACGAAAGCTTATTAACTAAGATGAAAATAAACATCACATAATTCAAAACAAAACATAACCACACTCTGGTACCGACTCAGCTGGCATCTGCCTTATAGAGTACATGCCTCCATTGCTAACATATCCTTATCTTATCAGTGCTGACATAATCACAAAAAGCGCGTGGTCTGTGCGCAAAAATTTCTCCAGGCCAGCCGCGGGCCGTGGCCAATTGGCGGGCAGCCTGGAATAGTGGAATGGGCAGGAAGGCCAGAGAATAGCGAATAGCGTGGCGGCCGAGCATCGAGAAAATTGAAATTGGAAAGAGCAGTGAAGCAAAACGACGACGACGAAAAGCAATTATTATTCTGGCAGTTTTGGCGAGGCCCGCACCGATTACGACACACCGCCCGACGACGACGAATAGTCATAATTGAGACTTTTGTCTTGTGCTCTACTACTCTACCTCTACTGACGCATCTCGCGCTCCCCTCCACCCCTCACGACGACAGCTACGAGGAGCTTGCTCTCGACGACGACGACCACCATCTATACCATTTTCACTTTCTTGCTGTATAATACACAATGGATCACGGTCGCGACCCGTGCCCTTACGTCATCCTGAATGACTTTGGCGGTGCCTTTGCCATGGGCGTATGTCCTCCTCCTCCCCCTCCTCGTCTCCAAAAGAGAAGAACTAACAAAACAGGCTATTGGCGGCACCATCTGGCACGGCATCAAGGGCTACCGCAACTCGCCGTACGGTGAGCGCCGCATCGGTGCGCTGACCGCTATCAAGATGCGCGCGCCCGTGCTCGGCGGCAACTTTGGCGTCTGGGGCGGCCTGTTCTCGACCTTTGACTGCGCCATCAAGGGCATCCGCAAGAAGGAGGACCCCTACAACGCCATCATTGCCGGATTCTTCACCGGCGGCTCGCTGGCCGTGCGCGGCGGCTACAAGGCGGCGCGCAACGGCGCCATTGGCTGTGCCGTGCTGCTCGCCGTCATCGAGGGTGTCGGCATTGCCTTCCAGAAGATGATGGCCGGCTCGACCAAGCTGGAGATGCCCGCACCGCCACCAGAGACCGTGGCCGCATAAGCGTGCAATGTCCCTTGTTTTGTTTATTAGATCTCCCGACCCAACTCTACTCCTCTATACAGATTCGGGCGGTATGTCTGCTGTCCCGAGGTGTTGGCCATGTCCCTCCCATGCCAACCTGGCTTTGGCTTTGGCTTTGGCTTCTCTGTCCTTTTGCCTTTTGCATACAACGGAACGGCGTTTGGCTTGCTTTTTGTTTATTTGATTTCTGTTCCTTCCTGTTTCTCATGTTCTATGTTGCCATTTATCCAACATTTCTCACGTCTCATTTCTTCCTGTAAGATAGGCTGCACCGGTTCAGCGTCGGCTCGGTGTGGAAAAGTATTGGTTTACGCTCTTCTCCTGTACATGGCAATGCACTATGCCGAATGGTTTTAAAATCTCTTAGTAATAAACGTGACTTTGAATGCAATCCTGAGTATGCGGCATGGACGGCTGGAGCCCGGGATGCTGGCCGGCCAAGTGGGCCACGCGGGAAGACATCCGAGTCCAACTCTCCATTACTCGCCTACAATGGGCAGAATCGGAGACAACACCGGTGTACCTTAAATAGCAAGCACGTCAGTATAGAATATGGCATTTGTTCCAGGTATTTCTACAGTTTCACTACCATATAAAACAAAACTGCCGCATCCTTGGCCGTGTCAGTCGGCCAAGAGCAAGCATCAAGCTGGCCACCAAGCTAGTGACGGATGGCAGGCCGACGGTGGACTTGGCCGACGGAATGCCCCTCATTGCAGCAGATACCAGCACTCAAATTACAGCAAAATACTGCTACATACTGTAGAATAGCTTTTAATCCCCGTTGTGCCTCCGTGTCACGGGTGGCTTATCGCCTCGACCTGCCCTGTGGACTGCCGCCCGGCCTATGCCGATCTCGGTACCTGGCTTGCACCACTCAACTACTGTCTAACCTGGGATGGATTGTGTCATTTGAAATGGGAGCGCGTACGTTATCTGATATTAAAATACATAATAATGTAAAAACAGATGTACTGTAAATAGAACTCATAAAAGGAGGAAGCGCCCCCTCCCCCGTCACCTCATCTCCCCCTCCCCTCTTCATATATCCTCGTCACATCATCACATCACATCCCACACCACATTCGCAATGCCGAAATTCACTGTCCCGGCGCCGGGCATCTGGGTCCCTGCCGTCACCCTGTTCGACCCGGAAACAGACACCCTGCTGCTTGACGACCAGAAAAAGTTCTTTGCCTACCTCGCCTCCACCGGCATCACCGGCCTCGTCGTCCTTGGATCCAATGCCGAGACCTTTTTGCTCAACCGTGAGGAGCGTCTCGCTACCCTCAAGGCTGCCCGCAAGACCGTCGGGCCCGACTTCCCCATCATGGCCGGCGTTAGCGGCCACAGCACCTCCCAAGTCCTCGGGTTTATCAGCGACGCCAAGGATGCCGGCGCCGACTACGGCCTCCTGCTGCCCCCGGCCTACTTTGGCGGCAAGGCTAGCCCGCCCAACATGGTCGCCGGCTTCTTTGACGACGTCGCCAGCAAGTCGTCGCTGCCCATTGTGCTGTACAACTTCCCCGGCGTCACGCCCGGCGTCGACCTCGACTCGGACGCCGTCGCCAACCTCGCGCGCAAGCACCCCGGCGTTATTGTCGGTGTCAAGTGGACCTGCGGATCCGTCGCCAAGGTGACGCGGCTTGCGGCCGAGTTTACGCCCGAGCAGTTTACCATCTTTGGCGGCCAGGCGGATTTCCTTGTCGGCGGTCTTGCCGCCGGCAGCCAGGGTTGTATCACGGCCTTTGGCAATGTGTTCCCCAAGACGGCCGTCAAGATCTACGAGCAGTGGACGGGCTTCAGCGCGAAGGCGGCAGACCGTGCCACGACCAAGGATGTGCGCACAGCCGAGGCTCGCGAGGCCGACCGTGCGGCAGCGCTCAAGCTGCAGCATATTGCCGCACTCGCCGAGCGGCCGTGCAAGACGGGCATTGCCACGACAAAGTACGCCGCGGGCTACTTTACGGCCGGCCCGCTTGCCGGAATCGACAACATCGAGGCCAAGCTGCGCCCGAGACGGCCGTACCTCGAGCCGTCAGAAGCCGAAAAGGCACGGTGTCGTGATCTGATGGCCGAGGCAGCCAAGATCGAGGCAACTCTGTAATGCTATGTTAATGTTGGATTAAAAAAAATCAAAACTAAGATCAAAAGTTAATTTTGCACATAATAAGAAATGTAATGGCGAAAATATCTGCAGTTTTACGAAGATCAATAAATCAGAAAACAAAAAATAAATTAAAATATGATCGATCACGGGATCGAACCGCGGACCTGCGCCGTGTTAAGGCGCCGTCATAACCAACTAGACCAATCGACCGTTTTTGATGTCTTAAGTTGTGATAGGCTGGTATATATAGATAGCTCAAGAATATGGACCCGCCCTTCCCAACGACTCTCCCATACATCTTCGATCCTCAAGTGGTCTTCGGAAACAAAAATAGAAAATAATTGCACAATTGTGTTCCGTCAGGCTTGCTAAATGACGCGGCGTATACCTCTCCGCTTCTTGCTTCTTGATCACACCACGTTACCATCCAGGCCGCTTCTTCGCCCTGTTATTTTATTGCACAGGAGACGCCGAAAGTGTTGCAGCAGGTCGGAAGCAGTGATGGTTTGGTTTATTGCTCAAAGATACTGTCTTATCCCATTTGTCATCTACCTGTTCCATAAGATGCGGTTTTATGTCATCTACCCCGACAGCAAAAGAGCAAAGTATGTAGCTGATCACACCCACCTGTCTGGGGCAGAGGTGAGACCAACTCACATCCCAAAGCTTACTCGCTTACCGCGTTACCTCTTTGGTGCGGTATCACAAACAACCCCTCATGCCGGTGGCAGCCGTTACATAGCCTTTTGGTTCTATATCAGCAGTTCACTTGAGAAAAGTTTAGCTTCCAATAAGAACACATTGAGACGACTGGGTTCGACAATGGAGGGTGCGTCCCAGGCATAGATTCAGAAGAGAAGAGGCATATCGATAAATCCGTTTTATTTGGTCCCTGGGAGAGTGATAGTACCGCTTCTATGATAAATGTCATCTATTTATATAGTTGTTTTGTGTTTCTTGTCATTGGCAAGTCGACCGAAATGAGATATCAAAGACTAGACCACAGAGAGATGTCAACACTACGTTGAGCTGCCAGGAAAAAAGGCTGAAGCAGATGTCAGCACTACGACACTACCACCGTGATAAGCAGCATACATTGGACATCGGATGCGTATGAGAGCCTATGAAAATCGAGGCGTTAGTAAAGGACGTGGGATGCAAAATACCAAACACCCTGGCCGTGCATTTGGTCTGCTTTGGCCCGGCCTGGACTCTGGTGTTACTGGACCAAAACATGTACGTTGTTTGGTATCTATGCTGTAGTTATGAGGCCAGCCTGTGAGATGGGGTTGCAAGCAGATTTGGGAGACAGGATGCGATAGGAAAAGAAGAGGAGAAACCAAGAGAAGGCCCAGGCTCACCGTTGCTGTTGTCCATTACCTGTAGCTGGGGGTAAGCATATATAATCGCCGAGGTTTGCAACCAATTTGGCATATTCAGATTGAGGATTACAAGATTTTAACATCGCCAAGCTGGATACAAAATGGCACCCGTCTATGCAGACCACCCCTTTCAGCTGATCCCGGCGCAGTTTCCGCCGCCGCCAGATGGCGTCAAGGTATGCACTCACAGGAATTTGATACATACAGTTTCTGACCGCCCAGACAACATCCATCGAGGATATTGCGGCAGAGATGACATGTGCCCACAACTGCTTCATTCGCTGCCTCAACGCCGTCTACCTACAGGCACCACACATCGAGGAGTCCGACATTGTCGCCTTTTCCGAGTTTGCCTATCTCTTCTACCACTTGCTGCATCTCCACCACCACCACGAAGAGGACTCCCTCTTTCCCGGCATCGAGAAGCTCACCGGCACCCTGGGCCTCATGACGGCCAATGTCGACCAGCACAGCGCCTTCACTGGCGGCCTCGAAGAGTACGGCAAGTACACGCGGGCCTGTGCCGACGGCAAGGAAAAGTTTGACGGCACCCGCCTGCTCGGGATCATCGACTCCTTTGCGCCTGTGCTGATAGAGCACCTGACGGAGGAGGTCACGTCGCTGCTGGATCTCAAAAAATACGACAAGGGCACGTTCGCCGACGACTACCGCAAGATGTCCGCCGTCACGTCCCAGAGCATCATCGACGAGGCCGGGTTCACGACAGGCCTGGTCTACCTGACATACTGCATCGACAAGTCCTTTGAAAACGGGCGCTGGAGCTCGTTCCCGCCGGCACCGGCTCCGATTCTCTTTGTCGTCCGCTACATTGCCTCCTGGGTCCACGCGTCGTGGTGGAAGTTTTGCCCTTGCAACACGCGCTACCAGATGAGGCCGCTTTATGCCGTGCCCGACGATGCATAGTCGGTGGTGTCTTGAAGGTTACACGTCGCCTGGAATATTTAAGCCGTGTTGTGTCCTTACTAGTTCTATCTCGCCTGCAATTTATAGTTTACCTTGACTGTATTCATGTATCAATGTATCTTGCGGATGGCGACGGTCGTGCCCGGTAGTGATGGTGATGGTCACGGCCCGGAAATATCAACCAAGTCCCATAATCTAATATACAGTATTAGCCGTGGACAGCCCGGCAATTGTAATGTCCAATTGTGTCTTCGGGTTATATTGATGTAAACTATACGATATCTTGGAAGAAACTAGTTATTTGATATTGCAAAACCTCGCGATCCGAAGACTACAAATTGTGACGGCAAGTATATGTTGGCCTTTGCAATATGCTCTAGGATATACTTCCAATAAGTGTGTACTGGTTTATTCTGGATATTGTAGAGAGCACGAACCGGTACAGCCGGTACATCGAGAGTTCATAAATCTACTGATTTCCGGTCTTCATTTAGATTCTGATTTTTTTTTCATCCCTAATCACTGCTGTTATAATTTCATCCTTTTCCGACAGGAAGCGCAAATACAGCAACCGCTCTTCCAGTAGCTAGCACCTCGTCTAACATCATCTACACAGACTGCGAGATGCATCTACAGTCGGCACTCACAGCCTTGGCGACTGTGGCGTCGCTTTCCCGGGCGGCAACCACTCTTCGCTTTTCCTGCTCACAACTCGTCGTCGAGCGTCTAGACCCGTGAGTTTCAAAGAACTAATATGACTGAGCATATCTAACGCACTGCAGACTCGTCAACCCGGGCATGGTACCTTCGCCGCATCTGCACCAGGTTGTCGGCGGCAACGCGTTCAATACCACAATGGACTACAACGTCCATGATCTCCCATCGACCGCCAGCTGCACCTCTTGTACACCGACCGAAGACTTTTCCAACTACTGGACGGCCGTGCTCTTCTTCCGTGCCCGCAACGGCACCTTTCGGCGAGTCAACACCTTTGGCAACGAGCTCGGCTACAGCGGTGCCACCGGCGGCCAGACAGTGTACTACCTGACCACGGGCAATGCCAAGGTCACCGCATTCAAGCCAGGCTTCCGCATGACCGTCGGCGACCCCAGCTTCCGCACGGCAGCCCAGATCCGCAAGTACCCGATGCTCACATACACATGCCTGCAGTCCAGCATGACCCGGTCGGGTGCCACGACCGACTTCCCCAAAGGCGTATGCCCGGCCGGCATCATGGCCAGCGCGCGGTTCCCGACCTGCTGGAATGGCAAGGATCTCGACAGTCCCGACCACCAAAGCCACACGGCATACCCGCAAGGCGGCAGCTGCCCGTCGACGCACCCCGTTTCCATCCCGCAGGTGTTCTACGAAACGTACTGGGACACGCGACCATTCAACAACAAGGCCGAGTGGCCTGCCGATGGCTCGCAGCCGTTTGTGTGGTCGTTTGGCGACAAGTCTGGCTATGGACACCATGCCGACTATGTCTTTGGCTGGAAGGGCGACGCGCTGCAGCGGGCCATGGATGCCAACTGCAACAGCGATCTGTTTGCCAACAAGATGAACTGCCCGACGCTCAAGGTGCAGTCCATCGAGGATGCCAACAAATGCACGCAAAAGAGACAGGTGCACGAGGACCTCGACAGCTGGCTGACGTCTCTGCCGGGTGGCATGGAGGTGAACTAGTCGTGTCTTTTAGTCGGTGGCAATTGAAAATAAAAACAATGCAATCGACAAGGGGCGTGAACACTGATATGAGACAAAACTGCAAACAACGTAAATCACATTCTGTATTACGCTAGCTCATGAATGAAGTCAAGGTGGCAAAACAAGATATTCGAAATCATGCTGTATGCGGCTGGATGTATGGCAATATGTACAAAACGAAAATATAATAAAATGGTATAGGCTGTAGAAGCAGTGTGCTGAAGAAAAGGGGATATCAGAAGAGAAATTAAAAAATATACAAAATAAAATCATAGCCAAGTCCTGCCAAAACGAAACACTATAGCGACTGGAGAATGGTGGCTAAACTGAAAAGCAGGAGTGGTCGAAGTATCGCAAAACTGGACAGGGCTGCAGATGTCGACGAGGCGGAACTGCTGGACGACGAGGAAGATGTAGATGCCGATGAGCCAGCGACGACCTTTTCGCCCGTAGGGTAGCGGATGTTATACACAGGGTCGCTCGTCAACGCGACGGGGTCGCCGAGGGTGTGCGGACATGTCGCCTGGTTCTGATCGGGCCAGTCGGTCAGTGTGCACTTCTCGTCGTGGCCGTAGGTGCAGATCGGGTCCATGATGTTGTAGAGAATGTAGTTGTCGCCCACCCAGCTGTCATTGCCTGCGGCTTTCTCTTCAAGACACATGTTGAGGTAGTTCATGCTGTTGGCCGCGCTCAGGGGAAGCGCCGAGCCAGATGTGTTGATCAGGCTGGAGCATTTCGAGACGTCAACATTTTCAGTCTCCATGTCCACGGCGCCACCAGCCGTCGGGTCGTCTGTTGCCGACTTGCCCGTGATCAAGTAGTTCCACGCATCGTAGCTGACATCATGCGCGCCGCCAGACTGGTCGATTCTCAGGAGGTAGACAGAGCGGCCGCTGTAGGTGAGCGACACGCAGATGTTGTTGCAGTCAATGGCGCTCGGCCAGTAGGCCACACGGTTTGTATTGATCTTGCAGCCAAGCACGCCCACAGACGAGGAGTAGCTGTCGTGCGGCGTGACTGGAACTGTCGTTGTCGCCGCCACCGATTGTGTTTGTGTTGCGAGCAAAAGGGCGCCCAGTGCGACGGACGATATTGTGCGCATTGTAGGGTGTGTATAGATATTTGATCAAAATAAAATGGTCGACAAAAAATAGACCAAATTGTCGTATGCAAAAGTCCAAAACCAAAAAGAAAAGGGTGCTGACGCCGTCGAGGCCGGGGTTGCTTTTGAATGTGAATGCGATGCTCGCAAAGTCGAGGAAAAACGAGTGCGTAGTTGCGCTGGTGTCGTCGAGACAAAGTAAAGAAACAGTCAATTCCCTAGCATGTTGAGAAGAGGAACAAAAACATATTGCTGTCGCGGTGACAAGATCGCTGCGTGAGTGTTCAGAAAGGAGAGACAGGCACGCCGGGGAAGAAAAAGGAAAATGTTAAAAAGGAAGCTTAATTTTAAGATTAGGCTTTTGACACGGCGTGCTGGGGAAAGCGAAGGGAAAGCGCATGCGGCTTGTGGGGAGGCAGGAGCGACTCTCGTTGGACGCGCTCCTGCCGTTTTCCCTTTTTCCTCATATGTGAAATTAGAGTCGCGCTTTCTTCGCCGTTGCACCGATAGTGGACATAATGATTTGGTGCTCGAGGAAAGAGCGACCCTGGCCCGCATTGTGGAGATCGAACGACCCGCATCGTACTGAACACTCCCCCACAAATGTGCCGCTGAAGATGTGTCAAACATCAACATCGGCGACTCCAGAGTGTTTGCATATTGGGCGTGATATCAGAAATATTTTGAATAAAATGTTTCATTTGGTGTATTTTAAAATATATTTAACGAATAAACGCCAAGTGGTGATATTATTACCAAGAGTTGATTTTGTCGGACTGACTGCTTGGGCAAATGTTCGGACCGGAAGCCAACGACTTTGCTACCTGCTCGGCAACGACATCATGTATGGGATAAGTCGGGTGCAGACTGTTGAGCCAGAAATACTCGTTGACGGGAATGGAGCACTTGGGTATGAACGTGTTTTGGTTCGGAGTGCCACTTCAGTCATGTTAGTTTTGTCCAGAACTTCCGATATACAAATGCACTTACTTTGCGTAGGCTTGACAGAAACCCGTGGTGTTCTTCAGGCCCGAAGTCTGCGGGAACGAGGATGGGTCGTCGAGAGCGGCATTGAAAGGAATTGCCGTGTCGACA
Organism: Ophiostoma cf. undulatum; assembly: GCA_022392935.1. Lineage (NCBI taxonomy): Eukaryota > Fungi > Ascomycota > Sordariomycetes > Ophiostomatales > Ophiostomataceae > Ophiostoma > Ophiostoma cf. undulatum. The sequence continues at coordinate 1,001,924 of JAKRGL010000050.1, forward strand.
ACCCATACATTGGCATCTGTGTTCTTAGACCGAAACTCGGAGGCCAAGCCAGACTTCAGGAGCGAGTTGAAAGCGGCAATGTCCTCCTTCTCCAAAAGCTGAGACGCCTTGCCGTTGCTTGCCGCGAGTGGGCTGCGGTCGACTGGAGGGACAGTGAGAAAGACAAAGTTTCGGGCACCGGCCGTGTAGAGAGTGTCAACCAGGCCAGAGTAGACCTGGAAGATGCGCTTATTCAAAGCGACCGTCTTGTTTGCCCCCCCGGAGAAGCTGTTGCCAACATCGTTGATCCCGATCCAGACTGCGAATATCGAATCGTCGCCGCGCCACCGTGGTGCCCCGGGTGCTTGCGGATTTGTTCTCGTCCCATTGCTCGTGTACCCGGTGACAAACTCATCCAGGACCTGCGTCTTGACCGACAACACCGTAGGCTGGTAGGGTGCGACGAGATTGCTGTCCACAGTAGCACCGCCGTAGGCCAAGTTGTACGTCAGCAGAGAAGATGCATTGTACTTTATCGTCAGGTATCCAACCCAGTTGGGGCCATTGGAGGAGGTCCAGCCAGGGTAGGCTGGGTTTCCCATGGGGTTGAACTTTGATGGAGGCGTCTGTGTGTAGTTGAAGCCTGTCTGTGTATAGCTGTCGCCACTGACATTGTTAGTACATCAACTGCCGGCACTGCTTTTTCTTCGAACCTGGGAATCTTACAAAATAAAGGCATGCTTAATACCGTTCCAGCCGGGCCACTCCGATGTTGCTTTGCACCCTCTCCCGACCTTGGGAGAGAGCAGCCCAAACGGCGACGACATGACGCCGGGTGCCGCAGATGCAAGTGCCATGTAGGCGGAGAACGCTTGGTAAAACTGCATGCTCAATAGACGGGCTTGTCCACGGGCAATGAAAAATGAAGCAGCATGAAGATAAGAAAATATTGCATTTTGATACGAAAGTGTCAAGAACGGCTTTTCATCCTTATATATGTAGTACCGACGAAAAGTTGCATCTCCACTAGACTTGGACTAGAAAGCCTCCACGGAGGGAGACGCTCCGAAGGCACCATCACTATAGTGCTGGCTCGGGATGATCAATAAATCTTTACACACGAATCGGTACAAAAATAGCGACTATAATACAAATATAAAAATAACGGACTAAACTGACTCGCTGCTGTGATGATACAGAAATTGGACTGCCTCCCCTTGTTTTCTTTGGTTGACGCCCGACTCACCATGTTTTCTTAATTTGATTTTTACTTTTGTTGTGGCTTATTTCATTTCATAGTTTTGATTTTGATTTAGATCCTCATTCTTAAGTTTGTTCATTTATGGGCGTGTTATACAAGCTCAGGCTCATCCTGGTCCATACGATCTTCGGTGCTGATTGACTGAGAATCCGATTATAGAACAGTACCGTCGTCGGTTGCTGTATCCCAGCCAGGACGTGACTGTTCTTCTGTTGCGCTTCCATCGCCGTCCTCGTCCTGTTCTTGATTTGCTTGGCTGGGGCCAATTGGTTCAAACATGGGAACATCTGGCGGCACTACCATAGCCGGAGGTGGCGGGCCATGCAGTTGTAGATAGGCTGGCCGAGGAGCGGGTGGTGGTTGAGAGGGTGGTGAAGGTGAACGACGCGGTAGGGTTTGTGGAACAGCTTCGAAGTTCCCTTGCCAGTATGCTGGAGTCGACACTGTCACAGGTGCAGTATGTTCCAAGGGATCCTGAACTGGCTGGTTTGGCCAAGGTGTTGAGAGGGATGGAGACAGGTGCCAATGTTGCGGATGTTGTGATGTTGACGAATATAAATATCTCTGCAGAATGGGAGTGTGCGGGCGGCGATCATGACTAGGATGATTAAGAGGTGGCGGAGAAACGACAGTATTTTGATGGTGCCTCTGGGTGTGCTGTGTGTGGCCTAGTATCAAGTTCTCGCGATCATTAATCAGAGAGCGCGTATGAAAATTTAAGTGCTCTTGCGTGCGGCCAGTATGGCTGTTGGGCGGCCAATGTCCTTCAGCATTGCCATCGCCACTTACCGCTGAGTGGCTCAAGAAAGCATACACAGCTGACCGCCCGACCGAATCGCCGTAGATCTTGAACAGATAGTCGAGTCGTTGTGATATAGTCGAGAATGTGCTGTGTTCTTCCATGGCTGACCGAGCCATAAGCCCGGCTTGTTGATGTATAAAACAATAAAACTCCCTGAATTCCGCCAAACTGGTCAGCGTCCACGCCTGCCATATATGAGCGGCACCTGGCTCGTTGAAGCCAAGATATGTGAGAGTCTGGCGTGAAGCAGCGTAAAAAGGAAGCGTATGATAGCGTAGTCGATGGCGATCAACATTAATAGTCGGCTTGCCGTGAATTATAGTGATTTCTGCTGCTGCGAGTCTGACGCACTTGTTATTGTCCACGTCGCTAATAATAGAAGCCAGACCATGTTCGCAAAGCCTCGCCAGGTCTCGCCCCGAGAAGAGCTTCACCTCGCGGCCTCTCATTTTGATTTAGATGTGTTGATATTAATATTTCCAGGGTAGATGGTTGGGGGTGGTAGATTGTGAGCACAGTATCGTGTTTGACGGTGAATATGGTTGACTGATAGTGGGTTGAGTTTGATACGAAAGAAAGAAGAAGAACTGGTGGTGTACGACTTTAACTCGAAATTTTATCGTATCTGCCGGCTGTAGTAGACTCTCGTTACTAAAAAAGTTGTGATGATAACTGTTGTATACATGTAACTATTGTAGTAGACTCTGCAGTAGACTTTTGTTCCTTGGACGTATCTTTGCCACTTTTTGGTATTTTGTTCAACCATGTATGGTGTTAGTTCGCTGCCACCTTATCCCAGTGTAAATGCTTTTGAATATATTTAAATATATATAGAAGGCCGAAACTCGGAGTATTGCTAAAGGGGTTTTTAGAAAAAAGTACCTATTCGAAGTCTCTACAGCTTCCAGCGCAGCATGGTGAAGCTCAACCGCTCAAATGTATAGCTGCCCTGGCCGGCCTTCCATGTCGACTCCACTATGTTGACTTTCTCGTCGCCATCACTGTTGCTGTCGTCTGCGTTGAATGTCTTGCCACCCATATGTAGTACTTGCACTGTAGTGCCGGCCGCAAGTCCCTCGAGCTTTGTTGGAAAGCCTTGCGACTCATCCGTGTTCACCACTGACAGACTGACCCAGCCGTCATCGGACACGGCCGCACTGACGTCCAGCTTGGGCACGGCCAGCGTAGTCTGCACCCACTCGGGGAATGTCTTGCCCGCGTAGACGGGTGTGCGCACATGCACTGCAATCGACTTGCCGCGCATATACTTTGAGAAGAGAAGCAGCGGGAAGAAAGTCGTCTGGCGCCACAGGCTCTTGGGCGTTGTCATGAGCGGCGCAATGACATTGACGCTCTGTGCGATCGTGGCCATGCCGAGCTCCTTGCAGTTGCGGATGAAAATGTTCAGCCAGATGGCCACCGCAAGGCCGTCACTGAGTGTGTACTTTTCTTCGGCGCCAAGGTTGCCCGGGGCGCGCTCAGGGTCCCAGACGTTCCACTCGTCAAAGCAAATTGTCGGGCGCTTCTTGCTCGCGGGCGCCGTCGAGATGCGCTCCATATCGGGGAACGGTGAAAGGTCAAACTCGCAGCGCGCCAGGTCGATGAGCGACGAGCAGACCTGGATGGCGCGCTCAGCCGCGTAGACCGACGAGATGTTGGTGTAGTGGCCCTTGCCCATGGAGTAGTAGTGTATCGAGTGCATGTCGACGTAGCGGATACACTGTTGCAGCGTGTAGCGGTCCCAGTCCGAGTAGCCGTCCTTGCCGCACAGGATCAACGTGATGGACGGGTCCAGCAGCTTAAGCGCCTTCGCCCACTGCACCGCCTTCTTTGCATAGTCCTCCTTGGTGTGCTGCTCGACCTGCCATGGTCCCCACATCTCGTTGCCGAGAGCCCAGTACTTGACGTTGTACGGCTCGGCGTGGCCGTTTTGGCGGCGCAGGTTGGCATAGTGCGTGTTCTTGTTGCCGTTGCAGTACTCGAGCCAGGCCAACGCGTCCTCGAGTGTGCCGGTGCCCATGTTGAGGCACAGGTATGGCTCTGTGCCGACCTCCTTGCACCAGGCCATGAACTCATCCGTACCGAAGCTGTTGGGCTCGATACCATCCCATGCAAGCTCGGGCCGAGTAGGCCGCTTGTCCTTGGGTCCAATGCCGTCCTGCCAGCGGTACGAAGCCACAAAGTTTCCGCCCGGGTAGCGCACGACGGGCACCTGCAGCTCTTTCATTGTCGACATCACGTCTGTGCGGAAGCCGTTTGCATCGGCTAGGCCGTGCTCATTGTCGGGTTCGTACAGGCCGCCGTAGATGCAGCGACCCATGTGTCTGTCGGTTAGTACCAGGAAAGCATCATTGGTGGTAATTCTTACGACTCACTCGGTGAAACCGCCATAGATCAAGGGGTTGATTTCGCTGATAGTGTTGTTAGGGTTGAAGGAGATGGAGGTCACCGGCTCATCGTCGGAGAGCAGAGTGAGGGATGACATTATGAGCGATGTTTGATATTTGCGAGTTTTTGAATACTCTGTCTAAACTGTATTTATTAGTGGCTATTCTCTGATTATATACCTTCTCTTCGAGCGTGTCTCTTGACGGATGATAATGACGATGGCTATAAAGAGAAGAAGTCAGGAAAACAACCTCCCCCATTGGATTAAATATTCTTCTATTTGTTGATCATGGCTGTTGCACACTATCGTCATAATTCTGGATAAATTATTTTATCGTCTCCCCAAGCTAGGTATCTCGCTCTCTTTACTCGTACATCCGCTGTCACACTGCCCCAAGACCCCCTCAGTGGAGTTTGGGGTATATGGGAAGTGGTCCGGGGAGTGTCGGTGATGACCCACATCTCCATCCAGCCATCCATCCATCCCCTGCCGTTGCCTTGCTGGCATTGCGATATCTCTAGAGTATTTTTGCTCTACTCCATTCTTCTGGGGGTTCATATTAAATACTCGGGATATATTTCCACTAGCGGTTGCTACGTGGGGCAATGTCAGGAATATTAGGAGAGTTGCCGCCACCCCGATGACCCCCGACCGCCTTGCCACCCTTGATCTCTAGTCAGGCATCTATCTAGTCAGCCATAGCTTTTCTCCCATGTACTCCATTCTGAAGTGCATACAGAGTACTTATCTTGACGGGCCCACGGTAGCACCGTGACCATGACATGCGGAGTAGCTGCTGTGATAGATTGCTGATTCGTTGCTCGGGCATAGTCTTGGGAAATACTATGTGTCCACGACGTGTGTACGACATGTGTCTTCTAGACTTCGTTTCCCAGTATAAATCTACTTTCACAACCGATAGATAGTACACGTATTGACGCCTCCTGGTATCGTAAATTATAAGAATGGTAGACTATACAATGGCACTACTACAGAACACCTCCGTCAATATCGGCTAGGATCTCGCGGATTCTGACTTGCAGCAGAGCGAGATCGGCACTCTCTTGCTGCCAGTAGTCAAGAAGTGCCAGCAGTTGTGTCACACACATGCGCCAGCCATCAGGCAGTAGATGGCCCAGGGACGGCTCGGCGCATGCGCGCAGGGCAACGGCAAGCAGCTGCAGCACACTACGCGAACATGTCCGCAGCATCAGCCATGTCCCCTGGTGGCGGTGGTAGAACCCCTCCTTGCAGATTTTGATGCGGTAGACGGCATTCAACAGACCCTCGCGTGCTGCATCAATCACGTACAGGCCCAAGTCCTCGTAGCGGCGGCAGCATACGGCTGCGCGCACCGCCGGAAAGTAGAGAACGTCCAGGATATCGACAAAATGACCGCGTAGTATACCGCGGAGTGGATCGAATATCGGCTCATCCGAGGTCACTTTAAATCGCATCGCCGACGGCAGCATGGCGTGCCATGTGTCCAGTTTCTGGCGGAAGCCTTCGATATCGCTGCGCAACCAGTCCTCGCCCGTGGCCGTCCACCAGGGCACCGTGTAGTACCACGAGCCGCTGGCATAGCGAGACGACAGCGCGTCGTTCATGATTCTCCGCAGTGCAATCTCGGCCAGGTAGAAAAACCAGCCACGCTCGAGCTGTTCTCGCTGAACTTGTGTCTGGCCCTGTCCGTGGCCGGCCACGAGCTGCTCAGGGTTGGGCGGCGATGGGTACTGATGCGAGTACTGCATCTCGTTGAGGGTCGAGCCGGGCAGCTCTAGCTCGGTCCGCAGCTCCAGCTCGCTCTTGAGACAGCTCCAATACAGGCTCTCCTCCATGTGCTGCTCGCCATCGAAACCTGCTTCCATGTCCATGTCCATATTGATCGCATCTGATGGCGTCGGTGTCGCCTTGTGCTCACGCGCCGCCATCCATCCGACACACTGCGTACCTGCCTGGGCAAATGCCTTCCACGCTGCCATGATGCGGAACGTGCTCATGAGGTAGACGGCCGTCAAGAAGCCACACTGTACGGCCAGTAGCGAGTTCGTATGATAGAGAACGCCGATGCGGCGCTGGGCCATTTGAAAAAAGTGCTCGGCGCGCTGCAGTCTGTCTGGGCGCCGCGAGAACCCGGGCTGAGTTTCAGCCGCGATAGGCGGTGACAGCACACTGATGGCACATATGAGCAGCACCAGACACGTCGAGCCGTCCCATCGGAGCCCAGTTTCGGAAATGTCGCGCACTCGTGCCCACAGCTGGTTGATAACAAATATCGGGTTCTTGATGTGGTTGTTGGCGAGAAAGTTTTCGACAAGCTGGTTTATAGTATCAGCGTCGAGGTCAAGCATGCCGTCACTGCTGGAAAAAGGTCGATAGGAGCTTTCCTGGCCGAGGATGACGGCCAGTGATGGATACCCTTGTGTGTGAAAGATAGGCCATTGTAGAATATTTTCAACACGCATCTCTGAGCTCTTGGTAATCACATCGGCCGTCGGGGGTGAGTCGCCCGTGTTGGGTAGTTGGTGATGCATTGCAGCTGTTTCCATGGATATAGGCGGGTTGTCAAAGTCGATGTAGTTGTCGTGCGCGAAGCCGCGTTGACTTGGCACCGAACCCGGAATAGAGGTTGGAGTTGAGAAGGGACCCGTGTTGCCCGCTTGACTTCCAGGTTCCGGGTACCGGCCGCTGACCGACCCGGCCACAGACATTCTTTCGCCTATCACGGCTGTCAAACGCTGCTCCATCTCACTGATACGCTGCAGGATGGCAAGGCTGCCACGGTCTAGCTTGGATAAGTCGGCCGGCGTGTCGTCTGGGTACCCACATGCACCGTTGGTGGATCGGCAGAAGCCGCATATAGGTCGCTGGTTGTCGCACTTGGTCTTGCGGGCGCGGCACACCATGCACGCTGTCGTTGCCCGGCGGCGTCCATAGGATGCCGATTCGCGTGACTGTATATCGGCAGACACATAATAATGTTGATGACTCTGTTGCTGATTGTCTGGCGAAGACGGTTGCCTCGACATGGTGCGCCGAGTAGCCGATGAACGAGAGGAGGATGATGCAGGGGAGATAGGGAGGGTTAAGACTGGGACTGAGACAGCAGCAGTGACTGGTGTGACCGGCACAATGGGGTTGATCATAGGCTGAGTAGCATGGGCTCGACTATATCCAGTACCCATGACACTTTGGGGGTCCGACAGCAAGTTGGCCAGCAGAGGCGCAACAGAGGGGCCTTTTCGGTCGTGTTCCATAGTCATGCTGCATATATCACAGAGATATCATTAATAACTTGTGCTCGCTCCTCTCGTGGTATTCGCTGGCTCGCTGGCTACTATCCCAATGGAATGTAGAACGCAGTTCGAGGCCAATGCCGTTGTTCCCCGACGAGGATATGATAGTCAGATCGACTGGATATGGATAGACTCTACAAAGGCGTCGACTTAGGGGTACCAGATGTAATCCCTAGGCTCTTGGGTCTCCTCCGAAGATGTCAGAGGGGATGGGGTAGTGGGATAAGGGCCTCTCGCCAATTATTGCTGCGGGGGAAGCACTGGGGCAGGCTAGTGACGATATTAACCGTTCTAGACCATCACGAGTTGGGGTAGCCGATGTGCGGAGAGTACCATTGTCGGTAAAAACTACGACCCAAGTGTTGGTATTGACAGCTGAACCTCGACGCCAAGTGAGTAATTTTTTTAATTCTGGGAACAGCCTTTGCTTGTTATATCCTCTAGCAGCCGTCCATCATTTAATAAAACAGCTAGAAAGACACGAGGCAGTACCATGGATAAGATCATAAGATGGCCACGATGCGGACTCTAAATAAAGCTAGCCCTGTCAAGTCTAGAATCAACGCCGCCATGGCAAGACTCGGCTGATTGTAGTGTAGTCGCATTTCCACACCCAGGACGATCCACCCCGACACTCCCCGAACGCCAATCTGACCAATGTTGCGTGTCGTTCATGGGGTCCCCAGACGGGGTCCCCAGGAATTCAATGTCACTCGCGAGAAAGACCACAATCAATACAACCAAGACAACAAAAAGAGAAAATAGCCATGATCATATGGACGAGGGAAAGGCAGTGCCCGATGTGTAGCAGACCACGAGGCAAGGTGTGCAGGCTATTAACACCCGGCCTGTCTATATAACCTCGCCGTCTGACCGAGTGATCTTCATCTTCTCTAGATTATTATCACTTGTTTTTTCTGTTTTTCTGTTTGTGTTCAGTTGTTTGCATTTATACTTCCCTTTAAGTTTTATCATTGACTCATCTTCGCGTCTCCCCCCCCAAGTCAAGTCTAGTCCTCCCCACCGGCAATATACGCAAGCCCACCATGTCCAAGGAAGTGGAAAAGCCCGACGTCACGCATGTGCAGGATGCCATGACATCGACTCAGCTCGGCCTCATCGCCGAAACTGAAGAGCACGGCCTCAGCCCCATCCAGTCCATCCGCCAGCGGCCGCAGGTCTTTTTCTGGGCCGTCTTTGCCGCCCTAAACTGTCTTCTGGTATCGTTCGAAAATCAGGCCGGTGGCATGGTGCTCAGTATCCCGCAGTTCCGCAAGGACTTTGGCTACGAGTACGGCGGCTCCTATGTGCTCTACACCAAGTGGCAGTCGGCCTTTTACGGCGGCGCTGTCGCTGCTACGATTGTCTCCACGTTTGTCACAGGCTTCATGAACGATCTCATCGGCCGCAAGCCTGTCATGATTGCAGCGCTACTGCTGTCGTTTGTTGCTGTCACGCTCGAGTTTATCGCCACAACCAACGAGGTCTTTTTCGCGGCCAAGTTCCTGAACGGTTTTGTGACCGGCTCCCTGACGTCGACGGCCATTACCTACATTGGCGAGGTCACGCCCCTGGCGCTTCGTGGCCTGACGACGTGTATCTCGGCGCTCATGATGACGATTGGTCCGCTCACGGCCGCTATTATTGTCGAGAAGACGGGCAACCTGCCGGACCACTGGGCATACCGCAACATTTTTGTGTCGCAGTATGCCTACTCGGGTCTCTGCATCCTGATCGCCCCCTTCATGCCCGAGTCGCCCGTGTGGCTGATGGGAAAGGGCAAGCACGAGAAGGCAAAGAAGTCCCTACAGCGTCTGGGCTACAAGGGCCCCGCCCTGGACCTGCGCTTCTCGCAGATCGATAGCATGTTGGAGCAGTCCAAGGAGGAGGCTGCCGGTGCCACCTACCTCGACTGCTTCCGCCGCTCCAACCTGCGCCGCACTATTATTTCCATCATGCCGCTGACCATCCAGGCACTGTCGGGTGTCTACTTTGTGGCTTCCTATGGCACATACTACGTCGAGCTAGCCGGCTACGGCACCAACATGAGCTTCAAGCTGCAGATTGTGCAGCAGGGCCTGGCCATGTTTGGCAACATTTGCTCGTGGTGGCTGGTTGACAATATGGGCCGCCGCCCGCTGATGCTGTATGGCACAATTTCCGTGACTGTCATTCTCCTGATCTCAGCCAGTCTTGCTGCCGAGGGCAGCCCCGGTGCCATCAAGGGATCTGTCGCCTTTATCATCATCTACAACTGGTTCTACAACGTGTCTATCGGTGCCACTGCCTATACCCTGCTGGCCGAGGTCTCGACATCGCGTCTCCGCGTCAAGACCATCTCCATCGGTGTCGCGCTGCAGAACACCATCTACTGCGTCTGGGCCTTTGTCATCCCGTACATGTTCAACCCCAGCGAGGCCAACCTGGGCGCCAAGACGGCCTACCTGTTTGGCGGTCTCGGTGTTGCGTGCATTGTTTACCTGTACTTTTACCAGCCCGAGACGGCCGGTCGCAGTTTCCAGGAGCTCGACGAGATGTTCCAAAAGGGCATCAGCGTGCGTGATTTCAAGGCTTATAAGACGGACGTGCATGCCATGGGCGAGGAGGTGAAGAAGGACGTCACTGCTTGACCTATTTAGGTAGATTTAGCGATTATACTGGATAGTTCGGAATATATTACTGAATACTTACATAGTTTATATATTTGATAGACTTTGGCATTTAGATTGTTTCGCGTTCCCGGTCACTTATAGTCCTCCCCGCTTATTATGTAGAATCTGTTCCTTGGTAATGAAGGTACTGCATGTTGAGTAGAGTTTGTCGATACTGGCTTAATTACACAAAATACCCCATCAACTGTGCTATTGACTAAATAAACGGGCTAATTACACACCACTACTCAGACTTGCCCACGGTGTCACTTTCCATCGCCGCCTCTGTTGACTCCATACGCTGAACGGCTATGAGAATTGCAGTGCGGACGTCATTTGTGATAGTGTCCAGTATGCTTTGGTCGGACTGCACCTTGGATTCTTCTTTTCCTGGCTCGGGGGTTGTTTTGGAGACGTCTTTGGAAGTGTCTGGTAAGATATGAGACACGACTTATGAACGACTAGGCGATAGTATATATGTTATCTGTCGTAATCTGTGTCTAATATTTTCTTTTATTGTAAGGCACTTAAGGTCTTGAGTTTATAAATCTGTTTAAATTATTTATTTCTATAAAATTACTTCCTTACGTTAGATGCATTTTGTTTTAGTCAGCGAAACGAATAGCAACGAATATTACTTAATAGTAAAATCATAATCAAATTACAAAATAACCGTAATACAAATGCATAAACAAATCACAGTTAAATAACCAAGAAAGAAGAAAAGATGTTGTATAAAATTAAAAGAAGAAAATAAAATAAAAACTCTTTAGAAATACCAAAATGCCACCGATCAACCTCGACCTAGGACTAAGACTTCACTTACACCCCCCCACATGCCAATCCCGCGCCAATTCTAACTCCAAACAAAAGAAATCCCATGAAATCCCATTAATCATGCCCCAAGCCTAGCCTACTCGCGTATATACGTATAGTATAGCATGTCATTTTTACTTGTTAATCTGTGTTATATGAAGGTGAAAAAGTAGGTATAAAAGTAAGGCACTAAAAACTATTACACAAAGAAAAATAATCGTCGACAGAAAAATAAGCTCTTGTGGCCCGTACACCTCTATCCCCAGCACGACAGAGTTTCACAAGATTACCCAGGCCTTTCGGCCAAGGAGGAACTCGCTGGCTCTATCAGTATAACGCGCGTGCGGCCCAGAACGCCTTTTTGCTTCCACGCTGTTCGATACCGATATATTTTATATTAATATCGATCGCCTCGTTTCAGGCGACAAGCTCTTCGATGGCATGCTCGCTTTTCTTCCCGTGCTGGAAGGCTGTGTTGCCGGATGCGTCTCCGAGCTATACTTCCGCTTCCTCGTAATTATTTTAGACCACTCAAAGTCGATGCACATAAGCCGCTGCTGCGGCGCATTCCACAACACATTAGGACTGTTTTCGTCCCCGTGGTATACGCCGAGCTGGCGCAGCTGTTTCCACGCGTTGTATTCCTGCAAATCGATATCATCCGGCATAGGCCCGGCCGCTTTGGAACCGATCGGCTCGCCGGCATAGGATATCACCATCATATGGGAGACGTGCGCGCCAACCGATGTCCGGTACACATCCACTAGGTGTATAACACCGAGACACACGGGTACCAGCGTCCCTTGTTTCTCTTTGAGGTGGTCATATATCGCCATCTCATGCTGGAGCCGCGAGGCGTGTACGCGCTGCACGCCCTTGGCTGCTACGCAGTAACCATACCCTTGAAGCGTAAGCCGAAAGAGCATCCCGATGGCGCCAAACTTTCCAAACTTGTCGAGCGCATCGCAGTTCTCGTCCATGTTGTCCGCCAGCTGCTCCCGTAGCCGATTGCAAAACTGCACTGCGGTGAGTGTGTGGCTGCCGTCCTCGGTGGACGGGTGCAGCTGCACGTTAGGACAGTCGCGGTCGAGGGGGGCACCGTTGCGCAGGCCGAGAAGGCAGGACTGGGTACAGTAAGGTAGCGGTTTGTGTTGGCGAGTCGTGTTGTTTGATTTGTTTGATTTGTTTGTTTCAGTTGTGTTTCTGCCTTTTGACCGTGTCGCGTACTGCCTCTCTGCTGGTGCCGTAGGTGCTTGTGAAGACCTGGGGGGGGGGAACTCTTGATCGCTGTTGTCGTCATCGCCATCCCTCAGCCGAGTTTGCGGCTCTGCACCGTCTTTGCACGTTTGCCGCTTCGGACGAGGAGCGAGTTGGGGTGCGTCAGTTAGCTTTTTTGCTTCCTCTTCCTCACTGCTATTGTCCAAAAGATGCATCTCGTCGTACGGGTGAGGCCACCGTTTCAACATGTGCACCGCCTCCTTTTTCCACCTCTGACTCAGAACAGGTTCGTCTAGCGCAAGCAAGGCCATCGTGGACACTAGCGCCACTGCAGACAGTCGACTGTGGTCCGCGGCATCCGATATGACATCGTCCTGTGGTAGGGAAAGGTGGTAGTACAATGTGCGGGCGTCCGCCGCATCCAGGTACAGAAGGATCAACGCTTCCCCAGAGGCCACGTACGAGTAGCATAGCCCGAACTCAACCATGTAGTGAAAGGCCTGTGTGATCACGCGTGCCGTGGCCTTCTTAGCTCTCACACGAAGTTTGTCGTCATGGACGATTTTATTTGACACCTCCTCGCGGATCGCGGCAGCAAACAACCCCTGCGGCTCGCGTGCGGCCTCAGAAAGAGCCAGCTTGAGCGTGGAGCCACGCAGCTTATGAGCCGCCTTATATTCCACGACAAACACAGGCACGACGCTCGCGTCGGAATTGACTCGCATAAGCCACTGATCAGGGTGGAATTTCCGGACAGGCGACGATGCGCGCTTTGCTGGTGGCGGCCCATCGCCCGCCGGCCGCTCGCGGGCCACTGCGTCCTTCTTCTGTGCGTCCAACATAGCAGGCATATAAGCTGGCATCAGGTCACTTTGTTGGCTCTTGTCTTCGTCCTGAGACTCATCTATCAAGATCCCGTGCGGCGCGCTGGAAAAGTAGACGGAGATGGGAAGAGCGTCATGGTCTTTATCCTTGCTGCCCTCGCTGCCCTCGCTACCGTCGTTGCCGTCGTTGCCGTCGTTGCCGTCGTTGCCTTGAACATCGCCGCTGGCCGGCGGCGGCACAGCCTTTCGCTCTTTCAGGTACTGCAGCAGAACTCTTCGGGCACAGCTCTCAACGTTAATAAATTGGAGCATGCGAACATCGTTCTCGTCAGCCAACGGCTGGTCCATGGCGAGGATGTCGTTCATCGTTTCAAACCCGGCGACGGTTGGAAATACACGTTTGTCTTTGAACAGGGACTCGAGCCGGGCTTGGCAGCGGTCGTGTAAGGATGGAAAGCCAGCCCATGGCTTCAGGGAAAGAGGGTAGTACTTGGAGTCGACGATAGTGAAAATGCCTGTAGCAGACAAAGATGGGTCTTCTTGGATGGTCAAGTGTTCGTACAGGTTCTTGTGGCAAAGAGACAGAAAAGTATGGAAGTCGGTTGGCTCCACGGCTTTCTCAGCCTTTTCACGTAGTCGTTCTTCGTTTAGGGCGCGGGCTTCTTGCTGTTTGGCGCGGGCTTCTTGCTGTTTGGCGCGGGCTTCTTGCTGTCTGGCGCGGGCTTCTTGCTGTTTGGCGCGGGCTTCTTGCTGTTCAGCGCGGGCTTCTTGGGCTTTTGCGCGGGCTTCTGCTTCCTCGGCGCGACGACGTTCCTCCGCCAGCTCCCTTTGTAATTGTTCAATCGTCACCATAGTCGTAGAGGCCTGTGTGCGGCGAGCAATACGCAGGCGCTGGTTGGGTGAAGTTTAAGAATTGTTGTTTAGTGTTGTTGTATTGATCGCTGCACTGAACAAACCAACTACGAGAAAACGCGTTTCGGCGGAAAAGTGATGTTGTTATTTCAGACTAATTCAACACCTTTTCCCGTTTCGGTATCCACTGCGCCCCACCGCGAAATGTCCTTATTCTATTATGAAGAGGAAGAATAGTAGCTAAAAATCAAAGGTAAACAAGATATCCACTTTAGTGGGGTAAAGAGGTGCCCCTCGACGGACGTACGGAGTACAAGTGTGGCGCATATATCCACGTGACTTTTAGATAGTGGCTGTGGACAAGGGGTTCGGGTTAACTCGGTTGTTAACCAGCAAGTTTTAGGGGACGATGCTTGAGAAAATCTCGAATATCATTTACTGTTAAACTGAATACGGAGTACATTAACCATCGATTCGCGTGATCACCAACACACTCTGTCGTGGGATATCACGCTTCGTCGGTTTCCAAATATTCCAATGATAGAAATCACCGAGCTTGGTAATTCCTAAAAGACAGATCATGTCAGTCACACGATATATCATATGACCGTCACATGACTTGCAGATTACAATATGGAGATACGAGTACTTACTGTCAGCCGTTCGCTCCTTTTCCCAAAGAATTGAAAACGGCAAAACTAACGTTTATATCATTCTCTACTTTTCGACTCTCCTCATTTTACCCATGACAATCACCTCCGGCAAAAGTAGTTCCCCGCACCGGCCTCACTACGGCTTTATTTCAGATCCTAGCATAAGGCCTATTCCGTATACAGAAGGTCAGAATGTCAGATGTACCCACTTCCCCGCGCGCTTCCCCGCGTACTTCTCCACAAGCGTCTACAATACAAACAAGATTAACTGGATCATAGTGGTGATGTCACGACATTACTATTTGCACAGTTCTAATCCTCTGAGATGTCCTTACTACGTACTGTAAATTCGTTGCTGTACATCACCGAGCTTCTCCGCACCAATGTCCCATTATGTTAATAACACATCACATCATTCGGCGAGCAGGCTGCTTTAGGATGCAACCCGTTAGACTACAAGTGTTGACTTTAACCGCTTCGTGACAAGGGAAATGTATCCCATGCGTCTATCATATTCTGGCACATTTTGTACTCTTGTGAAAGAGAGGTAACCCGAGTATCCCGGCCATCACAGTAACAAAGGACGCGCGTTTGTGGTACAAAGATATGTGCTCGGCAGTAAGCTATAACGAATCGCGAGAGAGATCCGGGGTGAGATAGTCCGATGCCCGCTGTAGCCAATCGCAAAAGCTTGTCAAACAAAGGGCAGTGAGTGCGACCCTATCATGCGCAATGAGCAGAGGAACCTGGTGAGGGGATGCGATACTATGAGGCCAATGTCTTGGTAAGCGAAATCAAAACGGCTGATCGGCAACAGCACGTGGTTGCACTGATACGTATTAATACCAAGGACGTGCCTGCATTTCATTTCATTTTTTCTTCTCCTCTATTGTCAATCTCCTGTCAGCCTCTTGTCAACCTACTGTCAATAACTGCCATCATGAGTAACATCAACGGAGAGAAGCCCGCTGGGGCAATGGAGATCGAGAACCAGCCCGCCTCCACGGGTGGCCCTGTTTACGAAACCTACGAGAAAGTGGACTACAACAGATCAGGTGCACTTGACGCCGAGAAAATCGAACATGATATGACTGTTATTGAGGCCGTCAAGGCCTACCCTGCTGCCAGTTTCTGGGCTTTTGTCATGTCATGCACAATTGTAAGCTGCGTCCCATCTTGGTCTTTGAGACGCCCTTTCTAACGTTGCCTTAGATCATGGAGTCATACTGTGTTTTCCTGATGGGACAATTTGTCGCCACTGCACGATTTTGCCAGGACTTTGGCGTCTGGAGCGAAAACGGGCAAGAGTATATTATTGAGGCGTCGTGGCAGTCTGCCTTCCAGTGTAGTGGGCCAGTTGGTGCATTCATCGGCGTCTTCATTGCCGGCCCCATAACCAGCTGGATCGGATACCGCTGGGCCACTATCGGTGGCCTCATGGCTTTGAACGGCTTCATCTTCATCTTCTTTTTCGGCAACAGCCAAAGCATGTTTCTGGTTGCACAGATCTTGGAGGGTATCCCGTGGGGAATTTTCATCGCCAATGCCCCTGCCTACTGTGCTGAGATCGTGCCGATGAGACTGCGCGCCCCTGCGACACAGATGCTGCAGCTCTTCTGGGCTGTTGGATCAATTATCGTTGGCGGTATCACTTACCACTATCAATCTCAGGACAACTCCTCCGCGTATAGGTTAGATCATGTTCCCGCTGGCGTCTTTATTTAATGATCCAAACACTAATGGTTATGAACAGAGTTCCTATTGCACTGCAGTGGTTATTCCCAACCCCTCTGGCCATCTTGCTCTTCATTGCGCCCGAGTCGCCGTGGTGGCTCGTCCGCAAAGGCCGCCTGGAGGAAGCAGAGAAGGTTGTCAAGCGGCTTGGACGCTCCAATGCACAGGAGAACCCGGCTGACGCTGTTGCCATGATGCGTCGCACTATTGAGCTCGAGAAGACTGAGAGCAAGCCTAGCCTGGTGGAACTATGGAAGGGCACCGACCTCTACCGCACACTGATTGTCTGTGGTGTCTACGCATCGCAGAACCTTACTGGCAACCTCATCGCCAATCAGGCAGTCTATTTCTTCAAGCGTAAGTTTTCATGTGGCAGTGTTTGACGGCACACAACTAACATATTCTCAGAGGCTGGCATGGCCGACAACACAGCTTTTGCCCTTGGCTTGATTACATCCGCCCTCCAATGGATTATGGTCATGTTATCCTGGGTTCTCACAACATACCTTGGCCGGCGCACTATTTACGTCTATGGTCAGCTTATTAACTGCGCCTTCCTGGTCGCACTTGGTATTGCGGCCTCCGTTGGAACGAGCATCGCTGCCAGCAACGCACAAGCTTCACTCGGATTGATTGTTTCTGTTTTGTTCTGTCTAGGACCCGCGCCAGCTTCGTGGGTCATCATTGGCGAGACCTCCTCGGTTCGTCTCAGGCCCCTCACTACCGGTATTGGACGTGGCGCCTACTACCTGGTTAACATCCCCTGCATCTTCCTCTCCAGCTACATGCTCAACAGCGACAAGTGGGACTTGGGCGGTAAGAGTGGCTATATCTGGGCAGCTACCGCACTTATCTGCACTGCGATGGCTTGGATGTGGATTCCGGAGATGAAGGACCGCTCGTTCCGTGAGATTGACATTTTGTTCCAGCGTCGTGTACAGGCTCGCAAGTGGAAGAAGACAGTGGTTGATATTAATGATGACCACTGAGCGAGGAGCTGCCTGCCGCCCCACCCCCAACAACCATTTGTCTTACAGTTTCCTTTCTTACATATTTGTTAAACTGTATTGCTTGACATATATAGTTATTATTTATTCACGATGTTTACCGTTGTATTAGTATATTTGATTTTGCTAAGTAATTCCCGCTGTCCTATTTTGTTGCCTCGAATAAAATTGGAATAATTGCACCTTTGCGAATTTTCTATATTGATAGGCGGATGCAGAATACTTTCGGGCCACGGTGCATTGGCGGGTGTTAAACTGCCCGGCCGGTATATCTGCGTCAGCTGTAATTTATGTGGATGATAGCGCCAAGAGTAACGTACCTCGGGACGCCCCGCGATAAGATAAGCATATACGGTGGCGTATCTGCATTTCAACTTTGTGCAATGAGATGAATTACAATTTTACTTTTTCAAGTACAAAAAAGCCTTCATTGTGCCAAAACGGAGGGCAGGATGAGTGTTATTTAAAAAATGTCTTCCTACATATGCATATAAGGACCGAGAGTTCGCAAGAAATCACAACGCTTTCCACGACCTCCTTCCCACGTTCTGGAATCCACGGTCTTGAAGGCATTTCTGGAGAGTCTCGCCCCGGTATTCAGTACCGGCCTCGCCATATATATGTGTCACATTTGTAGCCACACCGCCAGTGCTGTTTAAGTTCACCAGCGGGCTGGGACAGTGATGTCCAGGGTGGGAACGCGTACGGCGTAGCAGCGTCACCCCATGGCAATACAGTTGGATTGCTGCGTACAACCATTCCGCCCCACATCTGTCGAAACGTCTTCACAAAGTCGCGGCTCTGGCTTGCAAGTTGGGGTCCAAGATATCCAAATATATCAACAGAGTGGTAGGCGTATACAACAGATTCAATACTCACCGTCCGTCTCAAATTTGGGGCCATCTGTAGGGTAGCTGTACGGGTCTGTAGATAGCGTGTTGGGTCCGAGGCCTGCTGTCGAGTACATATCCAAAAGCCGGGTTATGTTGGCAGGTGAGAGACCAGGAAACACCATGATTGCTGTAGTCTCCCCCCAATTTTTTTTTCAACGTTCATAATTTTGCTCACATCATTTACACGTCTATTTAGACAAGCAGGCTACTCCGGGATTTAATTTATGACTGAATATGTGAGTTCAACTGTTCGGATATAAATCACGGCCTTGGCGAGGGCAATTAGTGTGTTTATTTCGCTTGGCTTTGTTTGAAACAATTAAGCCGAACTTATGTGTACATTAACAGTGCTACTCACTGCCAACTCGATTCCTTCATACTCTGCACGCAGCAATAAACAAACACCGAAATAAGTCTAAGATGCTGTGTAGTTTCTTGCTCGCCGTAGCGTTGGCTCCGTGATGAATAAATGTAATTTAAAAAAGAAGACGTCTGGCGACAAAGACCGAGCAATGTGAACGCTCATTGTAATTTCCAATATCGATCTTTTTAAAACTCAAATATTGTGCAACAGGTTCACATCTTGATGACATTATGGCATGCGTCTTCATCAGCAACCTTATCATTGGCCTCCTGTTCAGTCTGTTTCGTGGCTAAGTCAACATTCTTCATGAAGAACATGACAATAAGCATAGGTGCGAGTGCTGCTGTGGCTGCAATTGCCAGCGTTTGCTGTGTCTCGCGGTATGCCAGGTCAATGGCATTCCGTGCGTCCGTGCCCACTGCAAATGACTTGGCGACTGTGATTGAACCATAAATTGACGTAGCCTTTGACTTGGATTCAGCCGGAAGATATTCGATCAATTTCTCAGGGATCAGGTTATTCCAAATAGCACCGCCCATACTAAAGTGTGTTAGTATCTAAGCATAGAGAGACAGTCCAAGAAAACACACCTTGTGCCAATGGCAGAGCCAAAGTTCATAGCTGCGTAGTAAATACCGGTGACAACGGCAACGTCGGACTTAGGTACAAGGGCCTGAATAGACACTTGGGCGGCAGTTTGGTAAAACGCACGGCCAACACCGACCAACACCTTTCCAGTGACAAAGCACGGTTCACTGCCAACATGCGTTCCATTCTCGTTTGTGAAATAGCACTGCAGACCCTGTCCAAGTACAACCATGGGTACACCGATGAAGACAAATATTTGAGACCGCTTGCTGTATTTCATCATGATACCCACAAGCACAGATGCAATTTGGAAGGATACTCGCAGACCGTTGCTATATTTGTCAGCGTTGCATGGTAATAGTGATCGATAGGAAACGGAACGTACTCGATACGGGAGGCATGGCCAGCCGAGTAATCACCGGCAACCTGTAGGAAACTGGGGAAGAATGTCGTGAAAGAGGAGTAATGGATAAAATCAAGAATAGACAGAACCATGGCAGCAACAACGGTGGGCTCCTTGATCATGCGGAAGGGCACAAATGGCTGTTTCGCGTATTTGCCGTCCCAGACAAAGAACACGGCTGTGACAATGACACCAATGACTAGCATGGCGATTATACTGCCATCCTGCCATCTGCTGCTGTTGCTTGAGCCTGTGAGTGACAGGGGGATCAGCGTAAGACTCAGGCCTGCCACCAGCAGGAAAGCACCAAAGAAGTCCATCTCGATGAAACAAAACTGATACAGTCGCTGGGGAAAGGTGCGGCCGTGGGCCCCATCGATAACAACCTCGCGCCAGAGCGTGCTGTTGCTCTTATAGCCGTTTTTCTTAGCACGATGTTGCAATACAAACATTGTGATAATCAAGGGTGCTGCAGCAAACGGCAAAATAACTGCCCACATTCCGTATCCCCATCTCCATGTCGATTTCTCCAGGACCTTGTCTGCGACAATTGTGCCGAGGTACAAAGTCGGGATAGCGGTCACCGACTCGGGCAGAGATGACCAGATGCCTCTATCCAGGAGACTCGTGGTGTCTGCGATAAATACCTGCTGCATGATGGTGAAGCCTGTCTCTCCAATTGCGTCAAAAATACCGCTAGCCTTTGATGATTAACATGTATTTGGCACTACTCGATATTGGATTGTATCTTACGATGTATGTCGCAATGTTGCGGCAGCCCGCATAAAGAGCCTGTGACAGAGTCAAGGTTAGGACGGCAAACACGAAGCCGTCGCCTCTCCCGAACACCTGTACTTAGTTAGTGGAATCACAAATAGTTTCTTCGGCACTGATGCACATCATACATTGGACAGCTTTGCCATAATTGGGTACGTCACAAGGTTGATGATTGTGTAAACCACATTGGCAGTGGACAGTGCCGAATGCTTCTTGAAGGCGCTGGTAGCATATGCACTGTATGTTTTGGAAGAGTACTTGATGAAGGACAGAATAAACGTGGCCAAGAATAGACTATAGGTCAGTAACGATGGACTTGGCAGCGACAAGCTTTTAAGAGAGGTCCTACCTAGTAAACGCGACAATAAGCGCCCGTTTGGTCCAAGATCGAGCCAGTATCTCGGCATTCGTTTCTTGGTGGCCATCTTTGCTTATAACTTTTTCCGTGTCAGTGCCATCTGCCGGCACTGGCTGCATCTCTTGGGTATGGTCTGACGATTGCTTTTCCATGATGGTCGTGACTGAACTCCGTTTTGCGCAAAAGGTCTGGCGATGGCAATACTTGCTGCACTTTCTGGTATATGTCGAGATAAAAGGGAGCAAGAAATTTATCAAGGATTCTTATTAGTTTTTTTATATCTTTTTTGATCCCAACAATCTCGTTTTTCGTTTGGGTCTACGGGTTTTTCCTCGCCAGCATTCCGCTTTTGATTTCCAGGTCAGATCCACTTCAGATATATCTGAAGTGACCAAGCAACTGAGGCGTTCGTAAATCGTGCGATAGTTCTCCTCTTTGCTCGTCGGGTACGTAAGTTTCTCCAAGGTTAGTTTGCCCATCTAATCTAATCTGATCCGCTGTCGGAGCGTATTAACAGTAACGGGTGATCCTCCCAAGAATGGCAAGTCTTAGCACGCGCCAAGGCGCTTATAGGCGAACTTGCATATGAGCAGGTGGTTTCTCGGCGCTGGCCATACGAGACCATTCCTCGAGTCAGAGTCCTCGTAAGGGCTCAGTTTTGTTTTGGTGTAGGGTGCCACTCGCGCTCTATTCTCCGTACGGTGTATATGACAAGATGCTAACCCAGCCATAATATCATACTTGTTATTCCTTCCAGAAATAAAGAAAAATAGCATATGCTCTCATGACTTTTTCCATGGCCAGTTCAATGGCAGCCCAAGCGCCGAACACGTCCCAGCATGTTCTAGATACACGCCGAGGCAGATACCAGATACAGGTGTCATGGCCTCTTGGATGGAACACAAACGGCACGACAGAGGACTCAAATACGGAACAGACTCAGGTAATGTACGTGTTTGTCCAGTGAGATAAAGCTCTTTCGTGTCCCCGTGTCCCACTAACAACGTGGTGATTGCCAATAGTTACCTTGTCGACGGGAATGCCTACTTTTTCACTGCCACGGAGATAGTCCGACGGCTTCAGTTTTCAAGAGGCAAAATGGCCATTGTCATTGGCATCGGCTACCCTATCACTGAAGCGGTATTCTCTCCGAGGCGCTGTGCGGACCTTACGCCGCTCACCGATAATATGACCCCGTCGCTGGATGGTATTACCTATGGCGAGGCAGACAAATTTCTTGGAGTCGTTGTGGAAGAGATTATTCCCTTTGTACAATCACATGTGTTTCCTACCCTCCCACTGAGCAGGATGCCAAAGACCCTCTTCGGGCATTCTTTTGGTGGTCTATTTTCGCTCTACACCATGTTTACGCATCCATCGCTCTTCAAAACCGTTATATCCGCGAGTCCATCGATCTGGTGGGGTGGACGCAGCATCATCCGCCAAGAGGAAAGGGCCTTTCTCGAGTCCCAGCAAGACGTTCGCCCCAATCTGTTCATAACCTTTGGTCTTTATGAACAATATCCACCACAGCGCAAGGGCGAGACAGGAGATCAGTACGAAAAGAGGAGAAGTAATGCTGCGGAAAAGGCCATGAAGGATAACGCGGAAGGCCTCAGGGATCGCATGGTAAGAAGTGGGAAACTTGATCAAGTGTGGATGGAGGAGTTTGCTTCCGATGACCATGGCAGTGCGGCTACGGCCGGGTTGCAGCACGCGGTGATGAAGCTACTGGGTGAGCTTTAAACTTGGCCATGTATGGGATTAACACGGGTTTGGAACGGGTAACTCTAACTTTGCTTTGCAAAAACTTTTTAACCCCGTTGCGGTATGAACACTACGTCTCCTTATGTATTTCCCCGTAAAGGTCGAGATCTCTTTTTCGGCTTGGATTTTGCAAATTTATTTGTTTTGTCATACCACTTTTTATGTCTTGGCCGAAGCCAATATTACGTGAGTAATGACCCTTAATTTCGAGAGTTCGGAGACGCTATCCTGGTTTGATGCGTTGGCCAATTCCATGCTATTTATGTCAACAGTTTATCTGTTGCGTGGTTCTGGTGGCACTTTTGTCTCTGGCAATGCTTTCGTACTTATTTATGATTGCATCAAATCCTCAGCCAAGTAGGTAGGCAGACGAGGTGGAAGTTTTAGTAGCACTTTGTATCATGCCATGGTCTTATTTGTTACGGTCAAAGACCAGATAGAAATTTGAATAAAACTCTCGTCGTCTGGCTGTGATGAAATCGGCTAGCTCTCAAGACTGTTTTCAACTCCCGCTTTATTACACATCATCTTTATGTCTTGCGACGAATCTGATTGGATGATCTACAGATCAGAGTGACTCACAGTATTTATTCTTTTGTACTCGTGTACATTTTGACATTCTGTAGTCGTAGCATTCCTAACTTCTAGCATACGGAACTCATTACATAATTAGAGTTTTTCCGTGATTAATTCCTTGCAGCTAAAAGAATAGGTTAGGTCAATAGTCGCGGATTTAAATTCAACAAAGTTGACGTTTAATTTTTAATTTTGTCTGTGTATTCGGGGGTTCTGTATCTTCTCGAACAAAGGGAAACCAAGTAAGACGAAGGCAAATTCAAGAATGATTACTCCATAATCCACGGAAAGGGGCCCGTCCTTTGCCTTCCTACCTTAAGTGCTATGTATCCCAATATCGACATTCCTTTATCGGGAATGTTTTGAACGACAGACATTACCAACATTTATGATTATAAATCAATTTGAATATTTGGTAATTGACTAATAAACATGGAATCTGTAAAAGTTATTAAACAAATTAGTATGAAGCTGTGTTAATAACCAAACACAGCAGCCGGGAGATATGAAAGATCGCTAATATATATTCTCATTGAGTCATGCATGGTATAATTTATTATACACGAAAATGAAAAATTGACACAGCTTGAAAAAACACCGCAACGCGGAGGGGAAGATCATTGATCTTGTAGCAGGCAGAGCAGCCTAAGCCGTGTACTCATATTCGGGCTTCTCCTCCTCCCCCACGCGTTGCATCCTGTTTAAATGCGACAGGTCATCCATGACGATCTGGTTTGCCTTGGATACTGGCTTTGTGCCGAAAAGTCTATCCATCTGCTCGAGAGGAATAGACTTTGTCTCCGGAATGAGGTAGTAGACGAACACAAACGAGCAGAGCATCAAAGAAGCAAAGAAAAAGTAGACACCGTAGCCCATCTTCTCAAACATCTGAGGCGTGAAGCGGCTGATTAAGAAGTTCCACAACCACTATTGAATTGTTAGTTCATGCAAATGAAGAAAAATGATGACATATATCGAAGAAAACCTACATTGTTGGCAGCAGCAGATGCTTGGCCAAGGGATCGAGTGTTCTGGTCAAACATTTCGCTGTTGACGACCCAAGGGGTGCCGTTCCAGGACGGAGTGTAGATGGCAGTCCACAGGTAGAAGAAGAAGATGGCTGCGACGCCACCAGGCGTCATCTTTCCTGTTGGCTTATTAGCCAGATCTGCAACCTTGACATAGCCACCAATGATCCACATGCAGATGGAGCCTCCGATACTGCCAAACAACATCAGATTGCGGCGACCAACGCGGTCGATCAGGTACAGGAGCCACACAAAGGTGAGGACAGTCTTGACAACACCAAAAATACCAGTGGTGAGGAACCCAGTGTTGGTACCAGTGATGCCGAGAGTCTTGAAGACGGTAGGCGAGTAGTAGTTGATGGCGTTAATGCCGGTAGCATTCTGCCACATGAATAGCATGCCTCCAATAAAAAAGCGCCACTGGATGCTGCGGTCCTTGAGCAAGCAGAACGGCTTAAAGAAGCCTGTACCGACTTCGTCATTGTACCGCGAAATATCCTCATCAATGTAAGCAATCTCCTGCATCATGTAGTTGTCAGTCTCTGGCAGCTGGCGAAGCCAGCACAGGACTCTGAGGGCATCGGTGCGGCGGTTCTTGGCAAAAAGCCAGCGCGGCGACTCAGGCACCCAGATGCTGCCAATGAGCAGCATACCGGCGGGGATCAGCTGAACGGCGAAGGGAACCCGCCACTGTGTGTCGTTGGCTGGCATAGTCTTGTTGACGCCATAGTTGATCCAGAAGCCGACGAGGCCACCTATCTGCCAACCCAGTTCGTAAATGCCAACAAGACGGCCGCGAATGGCAGGAGGAGACAGCTCAGAGATGTAGATGGGGACCATGTTGGACACTCCGCCGACACCAATGCCGGCGAGGGCGCGTGTTCCGATGATGACATTCAACCCACGCTCGGCATTGGCAGCCAGCATGGCGCCGGCACCGGCAATAAAAATGATGGAGAAAATCCACAGCGACTTTTTGCGGCCGAGAAAGTAGCTAGAGACGTAGGCAAAAATACTGCCAAAGAAAGCACCAGCCTGGTAGACAGACACAATATTGGACGAGATCAGATTCTGCTTCTCTGTCGAGTATGTGTCGAGGTTAAACTCAGCAATGAATGATGGCAGCTTGATAGTTGTACCAATGAACGCTGAGTCATAGCCAATGGTGCAGGCCGCAAACGAGACGATGGCAGCACAAGCATAGATGCGCCAGTTGTACACGGCCTTTGGCGTAGGCCGGTCCTCCTTCAACGAGAGGATGCTCATGATTGATGAGACGTGTGTGGTGTGCAATATAATTCGATGGCAGTCGATAGTATAATGAAGAGTGGAATTGCACTCAAGATGGCGGTGCTGAAACTGTGTGGTAGAGGTGTAGGATTATGTGAATACCCAACCGTCCGAGAAACGATGTGGATGCCGGTGACTCCAATCAACAATTGCCACAGGGGCAAGACAACTCAAGAGAGCTTTATATCGACGAGCGGAGGCATTGACACACGCAGATGTACCCCAAGCAAGAGGAGGAGATACTCAACGAGAGCAGGCTGATAGAGCTACCGTTGCGTGCGGAGTAATAGGGTAATAGGGGAAGCAAGGATTGGTCGAGTAGAGGGACAAGGGGAGGATGCAGGTGAAGTGCGTACTATGGTAAGTAGTAAGCGTAGTGCGCGCAGAGAGGTGCGGCTGGAGTGACACGCGGGGAAGGGGAGAATCTGGGGTGGCGGGAGGGAAGACACGGCAGCCGAAGGATCGCCCACGTCT
The DNA here is from genome assembly GCA_022392935.1 of Ophiostoma cf. undulatum. NCBI lineage: Eukaryota > Fungi > Ascomycota > Sordariomycetes > Ophiostomatales > Ophiostomataceae > Ophiostoma > Ophiostoma cf. undulatum. Next base: position 1,027,924 of record JAKRGL010000050.1, read on the forward strand.
GACCTTTGATTTCGCGATGATGGGATGATGGTTAATCCAAGCATACCAAAGAGCTGGCCAACAGTCATAAGGACTCGTTGCAAACTTTTCTTTGCCTATTTAAGATTTAATTTTAGATTAAATTTAACCTGTCAACCAATCTCCTGCTGTTTTTTTCACGCACATGTGGATATAGCAAGCGAAAAATAGCGACAAAGGGGAGAAAACCCTGCACGGCGCGTTGCGCTAGCACCGTCCGCCGAGCCACTGTATGTCGTTCTGGCGTCCTCGTGCGCCACTGCCATGCCGATGCCCCGCAAAAACACCCCAGATTGTGCCCCGGATTCTGCTGTTACTGCGGTTCGGGATAAGTCTTTACCCCCCCCATGCCACAACAGGTATTGTGATGTCTTGTTCCTGATCAAATCCAATGATCACTATTGGACACATGGGACACGTATTCTGGGGACTGTATCTAATAGTCAAGATAGGCAGTCCCGGCTTGCCGATACCCGCATAGGTTGGAGAAGCTGCAACACCCTGCTCTCTTACCCCAACAAATGATGAGGATTGTCCACGAAACGTTCTTCCGGAGGTGTGTCGCGGTGTCGAGTCGATGCAAATTGGCAAGGCCCGCTGGGGTATAGTAGAGACGGGGTAAGAGACGGGGTAATCCACGGCACTTGTCGGATATGCTATCAAATAGCCCTTGGGCGAATTCTTGGATGGAGACTGGAATCTACCTCGAGACGTGTTCTTGCTGACTAGTAGCCTAGCTGCCTTGAATAGACCTGACGGGAGTGTCTGCCACACCGCATTGATAAACATTGACCCGTTGCAGGCGTACTCGAACGAAAATCCGAAGGGATGTTACTTTGTGTTGCGCGCGGAGACGATATTCAGCAATGGCGGCCGGGATGAGGTCAATACCGGCCGAAAAGGAAAGGGCAGGATGAATGATTAGGATTTTTAAGTAGTTAATCCGCTATGCAGCATATGGAAATGTGTATACAGTAATGTACCGACTGTAATATGTCGACTTAAACTAATGTGCCGGCTGTGATATCGTGCAATTGGGTTATTGTTATTACCAGCGTGGCAGAGCCAGTTATAGACCGCTGTACTCCCCCATGACTGCACCTAGATTGCCCGAACCAGGCGCAAAGCCGAGGTTGGCCATGAACTGCGCGCCTATGTCAGCATCCAACCGCTCAAGATAGTCTGTTGAAGCCAGGTCATCCAGAAGTGAATCATAGTCCACACCGGAACCGAAATTTGAGTCCGTGGGCAGTTGTGATGTTACTGGGATGGCACCGAAGCTCATATCTTCTATGGAATTGGCCGACATTGGCTGCATCTGCTGGGCGTGAGGAGGTGGCAGGCTAGCGTAGTTTGGGCCAGTGGGTGGGGGGCTGTCGCTCTGCTTCACTAGAGCCGACGGCTGACCCGTGCCAGCGTAGGGTGCTTCTGGGTGTAATGTAGGTTGTGCAGGTATGCGATACATATTTCGCTCCGAGGAGAGTCCTACTGCCGCGGGATTTAATGAATGTCCTGAGGCATGCGGCGAAAGAGGTGTTTGATGATACCCATATCCTTGCACGACTGGTTGCGGGATGTAGCCTGGGGCCGTTGCCTGCTGCGTTGGTGGTGCCGATTGATATTGTTGGCCCTGGCCATATTGCCTGACAGTCATGCTGACCCGTCCGTTGTCAGGACCGAGCATTGGCGGCAGGCCCGGTTGTATCGCATTGCGGTTGCTGGTAGTATGATCTCCTGGCCCCAACTGAGCCTCGCTGCCGTTTTCTCGAACTGGGTTCTGGTTCCATGTAGACTCGACGACATTTACAAGAACATGCCAGCGCTGCTGGACAATGCGTTGTGAAGACGAGAAAGCTGGGCTATGTACCACTGATGAGACCATTGGGACAAGGATGGGTGGCGTGGCGGCAGCTCCAAAACGCATTATGAACTGCTCCACGGTGTCAGCTAGCGCTACTATAAGTGTATGCGCAACTCCAATAACGCCACGCCTAGAGCTAAGAATTATGTGTGCCCAAGTGAATGCGATGCGCACAACGTAAGCCGAAGGCACGGGCGCCGCCGGCTGGCCGTTTGCTCTAATGAAGCCGGATGAGGGCAGGTCATATCGAATGGCCTGGTCGAGTGCGCGCGTGTCAAGTGTATATGCGTCGCTGGGTAAAGGATTTGCTGGCGATGCGTGCGTCGAGCGTGCTGATATGTTGACAGTCGCAGCCATCTGTTGTTGGGTAATTCTCATGAGATCGTGAAGCTGGTTCAAGGTAGAGAGAGCATATGCCGGACCACGCTCCGTGGCAGCTTGCTCTGAATTGAACCCCAGACACGGGGCCCAAGTCTGCCACTCATCCAATCCATCTTCTGGTACAGACGTTACACACGAATGAATCGCATGGATAGAGGGTGCACCTGCACCTGTGCCTTCAGGAGCCTCTAAGGCGGACGTGTTGCGGCTGATGACAGACATGGCGTCCAGTACACAACATCCCTCGAGCACTGCATCCACAACCTTATGGTCAACATGGGCGCTTGCTGGGGCGGATGTGTTACAGCCAGGCTCTTCGGCGATTTGCCGTGCTATACCTATTTGCATACGCGCAGCTGTGTACTTGCGTTGGCCAATATTGATGAGAGACAGTATCAACAAAGCACGTGCGTGTTGGATCGAAAAGGGGCCGTCATCTGAGGGGATAATTTTGCGTGCTATTTTGTAAATTTGTTCCGGCTTAGCAAGGCCATCTCGTGAAGACATAGTGGCCATATCGATAGACCCTGCCGAGGCGTGGCTTGCCACATCTTGGTACGATGCAAGCGCCATTGCAGCCCACAGTTCGGCAACAGACGAGGACTCTGACAGGGCAACGGCTGATGCAGAAGACGGATCTAGCACCTCTCTTTCGCATTGATGTACTGTTTTGAGCAGATCCCTGCGTTCGAGTATAGGGAACCAGCAATGTGTGTAAGAGAAGTATATGTCGAGCAGCTGACGATGGTTTGGTGTGAGGGCGAGTAGGGATAGAGATATGCCGTCGTCTGTATTTCCTGCCGTCATTGGTGATGGATTGGTGCCCTCGGAGGGGGACCATGCAGCAGACGTCGGTGGCCGGTTGAGGCTGAGGAGTGTCGAGCCGGGCCGTGGTCCAACATCTGTATCCGTGCCGTCGTCCGACCCCCGGTCTGACATTGCCTGTGAGCCGCTTGCACCATCGGCCGAGAGTATCCGGTTGATCTCACGCCGAGCTCGGCTCTTGTTCCAGCGTCGGTGGAGTTTGTTGTGCCGTTCGAGGTCCTGATGACCACCTGTGTCTGGGTTGAACAGGCGCTGTGCTTCGCCTTGCCTGCTGAACAGCCCGTCTAGGGCTTCTGCACATCCGGGGACCTCGTCAATCAGCGACGAGAGCGTAAGCTCCAATGTCCGAATATAGCCCGTCTGAACTCCGCGTTTCTTGGGGCTTGTCTTGTACGTGCATGGGCGGTTCTGTGTGACGCAGGACGAGCACTGCGGCTGTGTTCCGTCGCACTTCTCCCGCATGGCACGGCATTGGTCGCATGCTCTCGATACACGCTGCCTCTTTGCTGGTGCAGCTAGTGTCTTTCCTGTCGCTGTCCGTCCTGTTGAAGATGTAGCCGATGCGGCCGGCGCCGCTCCGGTCCCAGGTGGCGGTGCTGGGTTTTGGCTTTCGCCGGCACCGGGTCCCCGGGCCGCCATGGTGCTGGCTTCAAGATGGTCGTTTACCAATAGCCGTAGACTTGTGCGTTTGAACGCCAATGTGTTGTCGGTATTTCCCTTGGCTCTATTAATACGGTTAAATTCGATGTCGTCGTCGTCGGCGGCGGCGGCGTCGCTCTGTAGTATTTTGTGGTGGTGGGCGACTTGGATCTCGGGCTTTATGGCGAGAGCCGCGACGATTGATAATGCTATCAATGCCAATCTGATGAAATGTCTACTTGCCGTCAAAGTCCGCGACTTCTCAATTGGCTGTCGGATACGCGAGAAACGCACGTCCGGTTGCAGTGAGGCGCTTGAGATACAGTAAAGCTCAGGCCACTGTAGGGTCAGTGGGATGCACTGTGCGTAATCTTCTATGGCGTTCCGGATAACCTAATCGTGCGCTTACTGTAGTGCTCGATAGCTCCTACCGCATCTAGCCACATTCCTCATGTTACTGCGGGGAATGTCGTAATCGTAGGCGCAAAAAGTGCACAATTGATAGACGGATAAAGTCTTACCCGATGGGACAGTTTTCACGCGCTAGCATGGATCAAGTTACCGCGCTGTTGGTACCTGCAGCTCAGTCATCTTCACGTTTGAGTCACAGTGGGAGGAGCACTCTCAATTACAGGTATAGCAGAAGTCTTCAGAGGCTGTGCACAGTAATCAAGAGCACCTGCTCACCACGTACGTACTACGACATGTCCAAACGCATCTGGAAGCATCGACAAGCCAACCCGGGCACGGCAACATCCACGCTTGGAACAAGCCTCGCCGGCTTAGGCACGACAATACCTCAAGTGACGTTTGGCTCGATCTTGGAAACGACGGCGTCTTTCCCCATTCCGCAAACCATCCACAACTTCCCAAACCATCAACAACAGGCTGCGGTACCATGTCATTCTCTCTGCCGGGAGGAATAAAGCGGTCCTTTGACGCCGCATCGGCTGACTGGGCCGGGTCGGAGGGGCAACGTGCCGACTCGAATCGCTTCGAGCATGACATCTTAGCACGGTCCCAGTCCATTGCATACGGAGAAGCAGAGGACAAGCCGCGCAGGTCAACGGAGGATGCCATTTATAGCTTTGCACGAGGTGCGTCATATGTTTACCAGGAGAACAAAAGTAGGGGGATTTGGATGACATGCTTTCTGTGGCAAGATTCAAAGCTGACTCGATGTTTATCTCATATCTAGGCGGTTCTATATCCTACCCGCCAGGCCCGACCGAGCAGCCGCACTTCGAATCCGACGCATCTGTGATTCTTATTGGTTTGCGTGGTGCTGGCAAGTCAACCCTGGCTGTCATTGCGTCCACGGCGCTGCGCCGCAAAATTGTCGAGGCGGACATGGTATTCCAAGAGACTCACGGCATGTCGAGCTCGAGCTATCAACGCAAGCATGGTGTTTCTGTTTACCGCAAGACACAGGTCGATGTTTTGCAGCACATACTCACCAAGTACAGCCGCAATGCCATCATTGTCTGCTCATGGATGGAGCGAGAGGTACAAGCACGGCTTTCCCAATGCTCGGCCTTTCCCGTCGTCCTCATTTTGCGTGACAACGCCGCCATTCAAGCACATCTTCGCGGCTGGGGCGAGGAACGTGTCCATGGACTGTTTACAGCAATTGTCCCTGTCTTTCGGTGCTGTGCCCGTTTCGAATTCTTCAACATATCTGAAGTCTCTGCACCGATTCCCCCTCCGGAATCCGCACCACACCCCGACGAGACGAAAGAGCTGCTGCTAGACTCAAGGTCCCTCGCCCCTCATCTAACCCTGAAGCGTGCCGAGCGTCATTTTCTCAAGTTCCTCTCACTTATCCTGCCGAAGGGTACGCTCCCTTTTTTCGAGTCTGCGTTCCCGCTAGCTTCCTCCTTAACCGAGGACCGCAAGTTTACTTATGCCCTCACGATCCGTCTCTCCGATTACGACGGCGGTGATATCGATGTCGAGGGCATTGAGGCTGGCGCAGATGCCATTGAGATTGTTGCCGACAGCCAGGGCAATGACAGCAAGGCACTGACGACGGCGGAAGCTGATAACATTAGCCGCATCGTCGGTCTCATTCGCCGGAGTACCGTCATACCTATCATTTTCCACGCCGTATTGGCAGACGCAGACAATGCCACACCCGCACAGCGCACAGCATACCTCTCTCGAGTTCTGCACGGTCTCCGCCTTGCGCCGGATTATGTCACTGTTGATCTCCGACTACCCGACTACGATGTTGGCCGCATTAAGTCAGCTGCCTGGACTACACGCCTCATTGGCCATGTCAGCAAAGATACCCAGCCTGCACCTATCTGGCACGATGCTATATGGATGTCGTATTACAGTCGCGCCATAGATTCCGGCTGTCATCTCGTACGACTAACGAGACTTGCGTCGTCGCTGCAGGACAACTTTGATGTATCTGAGTTTATCAGCAACACCAAGACTGAATCCGTGGCCGCCCGGCTACCCCTGATTGCATACAACACGGGTCCCAAAGGCCGCTTCTCTGCCTGCTTAAACACAATATTCACTTCTGTTGCGCCAGAAACCCCGACCGCATTGCAAAAGTCTCCTTCGCCAAGCCATGATGGACAGACTACTCCCCCCGTACGGCCATTTATTGTGTCAACCCCTCCGTCAACACCTTGTCTCACGGCCATTGAGGCAACAAGATCCCTTTACGCGTCATTTGTGTACGAGCCCCTCAAGCTGTTTGTTATCGGTGCCAAGGTAGACTACAGTATTTCTCCCGCGATGCACAGCGTTGCCCTTGGGGCATGTGGTATTCCACATACGTACCAGCCGTATTCAACCGACTCTGTTGATCGTGTGCGTTCCTTGATATACGATCCCAAGTTCGGTGGAGCTTCTGTTGGCCTGCCGTTCAAAGTGGAAGCAATTCGGCTCTCCAATAGCCTCAGCAGCCATGCACGTGCAGTGGGTGCTGTGAACACGCTGATTCCTGTGAGGCAGCTGAATCCCGATGGTTCCGTTCCGGACTACAACGAGCTTCTCGTCAGCCGGAACCAATCTGGTCCTGTCAAGGCTATATACGGAGAGAATACTGACTGGATTGGCGTGCGTGCCTGCGTCCGTCGAGGCCTGTCTCCCGCCAACGCCGTCCGTAAGAGCAGTGTCGGTCTTGTCATTGGTGCTGGCGGAATGGCTCGTGCAGCTGTGTACGCCATGCTGCAGCTTGGTGTGAAACAGATCGTCGTTTTCAACCGCACATTTGCAAACGCTGAGAAGATGGTGTCGCATTTCACGGGTATGCTGGACCGCAACGAGATGCAGCTTCTTAGCGACGAGCCGGATATCAAGCCACGTTTTCATATACTCCGGGCTCGCCAGGACACGTGGCCAGAAGACTACCGGCTACCTACCATGATCATCTCTTGCATCCCCACACACAGCATCGGCGCAAACCCATCACCGGATTTCACAGTGCCCTCACAATGGCTCGGCAGCCCCACGGGCGGCGTTGTCATAGAACTTGCATACAAGACACTCTCCACGCCTCTGCTTGACCAAAGCAAAAAGTACGCACACAAAGGATGGGTTAGCTTGGATGGCCTCGACCTCTTGCCTGAGCAGGGTTTTGCTCAGTTTGAGCTCTTTACTGGCCGCCGTGCCCCGCGTCGTCTGATGAGACAGGAAGTGTTCAAGGCTCACAAAGACGACGAAGGTCGCTCCAATCTTCCTCAGCTCCAGACGCGGCTAGACCGGATTGTGAACCAGGAGCCTTAATGAAGAAGGAAAAAGTATACCCAACAGGAACCATCAAAATATAATTGCATAATAACATTGAGATCTCCCATAATGCAGAAAATACCCGGGTGTGCTATGTCATGGGTTCTTTCAGAAAGTGGTATTGGTTGTGAAACGATAATCAGAGTTCATTAACTATAAACTAGAAGACTGCAAGACTAATGTTAGGTCGTACCAGTCTAACACCTATATCTTTGGGAGCGAGCTCAGGTGCGCAGCGACGGCCTTTTTTACAGCCTTCACCGGCAGCTGCTCTAGCTGGTAGCCTGTCCAGTATCTATCCTGCTCCAGACCCTGGTAGATCAGAGCTTCCGTGCCGAGAATTACCTTCCAGCCAGCGCGCTCGGCAAGTGCACCGAGCTCTGTGTATGGTGACGGGTTGTAGCACATCTCAAGGATGGTGCCGTTGCACGCATTGCCCAAGAACACCTCTGTGATTTCACGGGCCAGCCGCTCCTCAGTCGTCTTTGGGGGGAAGTCGGGGACACAGCCGACCGCGGCGCCAGGAGCCACCAGAAACTCTGCTTGCTCGACGCTAGAGACGTGCACGATTCCCTCTGTGCCAAATCCAGATTGCCGCAGATCATCAATGACGGCTTGCACCTCACTGGCATCCCGGTTGACTAGGTAGATATCGGTGACACCCAGCCATGTGCGCAGCGCGTAGATGGCGCTCCGCGCTGCGCCGCCACCTCCAATGATGAGGCCAGGGCGACCGTGTACTGTTGACTTGAGCTCTTGCTCTGTCAGATTTTGCGTGAACGAGTCTCTGACTCCGACTGTGTCCGTGTTGGCACCACACAAGAGCCGGCGGCCGTTTGCGTCGTTCTTGAGGTAGATTGTGTTGCAAGCACCGATGGCAGTGGCTTCCGGTGTCAGCTCGTCCAGGTAAGGGATGATGGCTACTTTGTTCGGCATTGTGACGGATGCGCCGTAGAAGCTTGGGTCTCGTACGAGCTGGAGGAAATCTTGGATGTCGGCCGAGTCGAAGCGGACCTGGCCCCAGTTCATGGCAAGATTCTCATACACCACGCTGTGCAAGAAGGGCGATAATGAGGCGGTGAGCTTCTTGCCGAAAAGGTAGCCATGCTTCTCGAGGTGGTTGACTTTGGGCCGTTCCGAGGTAGCATCATGTGTGGTGTGGTTGTGGTTGAGCGCAAGGCGCGTCGATGTCTGGATGGTTGATGTTTCTGTCATTGCCCTGGCTGTTCTATCAATACCTGATAGAGGATGGTTCTTAGACTGGGTTTTGTGCCTTTGTGTTGTACGTCTGATATGATGATGTGCTGTAGTTTGGTGAGACGACATATATGTTTATGTTCCAATATTGTGCGATCTTTCGTCTTTCCGACTTTTTTCCTTATTCTCTTTCTCTTCTCTATTCCTTCACAGGCCGGGAGTATCAGGTGATAGTCTAGTTTCCACTCTCTAAAAAAAAAATCAAAGTCGGTGGTATGGTGGTATTACCTTTAACTCCAAAGTTATGACGGCAGAAGTCAAGTCTAAAACCTTTAACCTAGCGCCAACTTATCTAGAAAATAAGTAGTTAAAATCACTGTAAATTTAATTGGAATTAACGGCTGAGTGGGGTTTGTCCTTACTTCACACCCTCGCCCAGAGACACCTGCTAAATACTCTTCCGCTAACCGATGTTGATATTTACTACCCGACAGCTTACCCCAAGTCTTGGTACTCCAGAGTTGGTTCTCCATCTTTCGAAAGACCCCGATATCCGAGTCTCCTCAACTATCATGCCCGTACTGTGTCTTCTATTAGTTTACCCGTAAGAAACGGCTCAACGTTGCCGTCTCCATGATATGCTTCACTCTGGGGATAGTGTGAGTGTGGGGGTGTTTTCTATGTTTTATCTTCTTTTATTTTATTACGAACTTGATTATTGTTTTCCTACTACGTACCAACGCCATTTCAACCATTTTTATAATCTGAATCATTATCCTAGGCTGTTCTATGCCCCCAGTCCGGCGTTATATTTCTCCAAAATGACCAACATTTTGATCAACTGATAGCCCATCGTATAGCTCCGTCACGACCTACCACTGTTACTCAAACTGGACAAACCTGTCGCCCAATAGCGTCATTTATATTTCATTTTGTGTCGTTCAAAGCCCATGTTCTTGACTATGCATAGTGCGAGGGACGAGGTGCCTCTCGTATATATCCTAGGCTTTATCTTCATTGTTCTGGATTGACGCCGCGTACAATCGTTACCGTAAACTTTAGTTGGATGACGACGCTCCCCATATTAATTTCAACTCAATTCCACACTACACACTGCCCATTTCTCGATTGTACTTGTGTTCAACTTGTGCGCCGCTCTTCACATTAATTCCCATATTCTCATCACTTATTTTTTTGTTATTTTTATATCTCACTACACAATATGAGCTTAAATCTGTGCATCAGCTCCATGTCCCTGGGCAGGTGCTTTGCCGGCCATAGTCTGCAGCACAAACTAGACATGGCAAAGAAGCATGGGTATGCTGGTCTCGAGGTCTTCTACGAGGATCTCGTTGATGTTGCCAGCAAGTTCGAGACCCCGTCTGACGCAGCTCCAATTTCAGCCCATGGAGCAGCCCCCAGTGTACATGGCCTACTAAAGGCATCAGCGTGGATCTGGAATCAATGCAACAGCCTCGGACTACAAATCATCAGTCTCCAGCCTTTTATGCACTATGAAGGCCTTCTTGACAGAAACGAGCACAGACGACGAGTTGAGGAGTGGGCCGTCTGGCTGGAGATTGCACATGCTTTGCATACAGACATCATCCTCATACCCTCAAACTTCTTACCGGCAGATGAGATATCCGATGATATTAACCTGAGAGCTGGTGATCTTGCAAAGCTTGCCGACCTGGCTGCGGCTGTGCAGCCACCTATCCGCATCTGTTATGAAAGCCTGTGCTGGGGCACATATGCACGCACATGGGAGGACAGTTGGGCCACCATTGAGCTGGCAAACAGACCCAACCTTGGTCTCTGTCTAGATACCTTCAACATCGCCGGAGCGATATATGCAGACCCAGAAAGGCCTGACGGCAAGGTGATCAACAGCGACAATGCCGTCACACTTTCTATGGAGCGTCTAGTTGCAACAGTTCCGCGAGAAAAGGTCTTTCTCGTGCAGCTGGTCGACGCCGAGAAACTGCAAAAGCCCCTTATTCAGGGACACGCATTTTACCAGCCAAAACAGCCTGCACGTATGAGCTGGTCGAGGAACTGCCGTCTCTTTTACGCGGAGCAAGAGGCATATCTGCCGGTCCTTGAGATATCCCGAGCCATTTTCAACGGTATAGGTTACCGCGGGTATGTCAGTTTCGAGCTGTTCAATCGTCGAATGTCCGACAGCGACCCAGACGTCCCAAAGGAACTTGCTCGCCGTGGAGCTGTTGCATGGAACCGACTTCTTGGGGATCTCTGTCTTTAAGGAATACTTTTTTGTTTTCTATTTTTACAAAGCTCTCTTTCCACAGCCATTTTATTATAGCGTGTATTTTTGGTCTTTCTTGTTTTATTCTATGTTCGATAGCCATACAGTAGTGCTTGTTTGTCAGATAGTTTACAAAATAATACCTAAACTTGATGCTTGATGGGTTTCTCTCAATTATTTTATACAGTTTTCAAAACAAACTGAAATTTTAGACGAACACTTGGTTTAGGTGAGCAACAAATCAAATATAAGAACCAAAGGCACAGCCAATCACATTGAGTCACAGTTGATTTCTTGTTGTATGGGAGTATCTATTTCTTTCTAGTTTTCAAATGCTTTGCAGCAAACTCCAACGCAGCCGTGTATCCATATGCACCAAGTCCTGCAATTACCGCGGTGGCTTTGTCACTGAAATAACTGTGGTTCCGCCAGGGCTCCCGGGAGTGGAGGTTGCTGACATGGACTTCGACGAATGGTATGTTCACTCCTAGAAGAGCATCGCGAATGACAACGCTGGTGTGTGTGAAACCACCCGGGTTAATGATGATTGCGTCGACACGCTGGTGGCCCGTGTTTCCAGCATCGGGTGTCTGAACCAAGGCGGCAAATCCTCCAGCTTCCTGGATACGGTCGACAATAGCACCTTCGTGGTTGGACTGAAAGACCTCCAGCACAACATCAAGCTCTGCTGCTTGCTGGTTAGCTGCAGCAACGACATCGTTCAGTGTGGTGGTTCCGTAGATATCCGGCTCCCTGGCTCCCAGGAGGTTGAGGTTAGCTCCGTTTATAAGCAGAATGCGACGAGACATGGTGAATGGAATGAGAATAAACGTGTCCGCGAGTTGTATTGGTGCTCACTCCTTGGAATAAAGCAATACTCACTCTTTTATTATATCTTGTTCTCATATTTTACATTACCCCAAGCATCCCCTTTCCGCGTTATGCGGGGTTCAGTGGATAAGAGCTCTCCCGCCTACGCTCGGGTATGGCACAGTCCCCATAAGAGGTGCCAGCCTTTCCGCCCTTGCTCTTCCGTAGATCACGGCAGGATAGGCTGAGAGCGGCTACAAGCGGAGCTTTGTTTTGCAAATTTACTTACGTATGGGTGGTGGCCTATCGAGGGGCAGCTGCCGGGTTACTGAATGAAGATAACCCAGGTGCTCAGGAAAATATATCCCCCAAAAACATTATCCAACATGCCTCTTCATATCAACATCCCCAAGCTGCGACAATGGCTCGATTTTCGGAGGAAGAATTAAGCGGCGTCTACGACTTTGCCGTGCAGCTTGCCAAAGATGCCGGTCGTCTCCTCCTCGATGGTGCAAAGTCACGCATGGGCGACAATGGCGAAACGACCCTACAGGCTGTCGAGAAAGATAGCTCTGTTGATGTCGTCACACAGATAGACGAAGGTAGGGTGTTGAACGGATGCGGATAATATTTTGATAATCCCCTTGAGAAAGGTTATCAAAGCTAATATGGCTAGATGTCGAGGATTTTGTCAAGAATAGCATCCATTCAAAATACCCAGAACACAGGTAATGCTTGAAAACTTGGCTTGAGACACTTACGGTTGGTATTCGTGCTATGTTTCTAATGATATGGGCAGATTTCTTGGGGAGGAAACATACTCGAAGGGGGCAACAAGAGAATACCTCGTCGATGACTCTCCGACTTGGGTGGTTGATCCCCTCGACGGGACAGTGAACTACACCCATATATTTCCGATGTTTTGCATTTCAATCGGCTTTGTCGTCGATGGGGAGCCCGTAATTGGTGTCATCTATGCACCGATGCTCAACCAGCTTTTCAGTTCCTGCCGCGGCCGAGGTGCCTGGCTCAACGAAACCACCCGACTTCCCCTATTGCGAAACCCCGTCGCCCCCATGCCAGACAATGCACCGAAAGGATGCGTTTTCAGCTGCGAATGGGGTAAAGACCGAAGAGATACACCAGATGGAAACATGTCTCGCAAAGTCGAGAGCTTTGTTAATATGGCAAGCGAGCTCGGCAGTCGAAATGGTAAAGGAGGCATGGTACACGGCGTTCGCAGTCTCGGAAGGCAAGTACAGTTCTCCTTCTTCGGCAGTATAGTGTGCATTATTCCTCCATTGTTCTGATATGGTGCTAACATGGATTTCTCGACATAGTGCAGCATTAGACCTCGCTTACGTAGCCATGGGCTCCTTTGATATCTGGTGGGAAGGAGGGTGCTGGGAATGGTAAGCTTCAAATCAAGGCATCGACCTCCTTTCTTATTTTTCTTCCTTCTCTTGTTTTCTGGGACACTGCTGACAAGACTCAGGGACGTGGCCGCTGGATTTGCTATTGTTAAAGAAGCCGGCGGTATCATCACCACGGCCAACCCGCCAACTGAGCCCGAAACAGCAGTTGTGGAAGAGGCCGCATTGGGCAGTCGGTTATACCTTGCAATCCGGTACGTTGAGAATATAGGGCGACGTAGCCCATCGCACGGTATTGGCGCTGCGAGTACTGCTTCTTCATATATAATAGTGATGCTAACGTGTGCAGCCCGGCCGGCCCTTCGGCAGCGGAGACAGGTCGCCAAAGCCAGGAGCGCACAGTGCGTGAAGTGTGGAAGCGAGTGGTTAGTCTGGACTACAGCAGACCATGAGTAGAATTTTGGGAGGATCGCCAATGGAATCTTTAATGCCACTTTCATGTTTGGTAAGTAGTCTCAACACACCCGGGCCCGATACAACTATCGCTTTTGCGTTCAGATTCACACGTCAAGAAATTGCTACTATGATAAGAAACCCGCGTCTGTTGTTGTTAATGAATTGATATGTTAATAAAGGATCGATAATGCCGTCGGCTGAGACCACCCGACTGTTGTGGAGAGTGGGTGCGCAGGGGATTAACCTATGGGTGACCTACTATGTACGGGGTCGCACAGTACTGATCCTTATCTGAACACGATACGTACATATCTTACATACTTACTTTGGTCTTTCTTCCTCCTTAAAAGCGGCTCGCCACCCTCCGCCATCCACATCGCCCAAAATTCAGAGCAATACCGTATGAACGAATTTTTATTATCTAAATAACTGAATATCTATCAAACCGACGCCACACGATGCTCGGCCAACATAGCTCGGACCCCGCCATCCCACGTGAGCATTCGGCGGTGCTGGGAGACTCTAACCTGGTTGAAGACGTAGCCGATATTCAACAAGAATCATCACCGCCTCGACAGTCACCGCCACCGCCAGACGGCGGCTTTCAAGCGTGGGTGCAGGTCTCAGCTGCGTTCTGCCTGACGTGGAATAGTCTGTATGTTTAAACTACTTGACCCTTTTTTCTGCACCTATCTACACGTACTCTGACAATGGGATACAGTGGTCTCCTCAATAGCTTTGGGTCATTTCAGACATACTATGCAGAGGTACTGCTACGCGGAGAATCTGCATCTGCCATATCATGGATTGGGTCCGTGCAGGTCTTTCTCTTGATGACTGGCGGGTTCTTCTTTGGGCCGCTGGTAGATCTTGGATATACGCGGTCGTTGATAGCATGTGGCACTTTCTTGGTCGTGCTTGGGTTTATGATGACCAGTCTCGGTACCGAGTACTACCAGATTATGCTGTCACAGGGCTTTTGCATTGGTATCGGTAGCGGGTGCTTGTATATGCCTGCCATCACGCTTGTTCCTGGCTACTTTACCTCAAAGAGGGCACTAGCGATGGGCATCGCAGCAGTTGGCAGCAGTCTTGGGGCATCTGTGTATCCTCTCCTATTTGAGAGTCTAGAGCCAAAGATTGGCTTTGCATGGGCGCTTCGCATCATTGGATTCATCGTTCTTCTTTTGTGCAGTTATTCCACAGCCGTTGCCCGCCCTCGGCTAAAGTACAAACCAAAGAAAAATGATGCCGGTACGAAAAAGTCACGCATCAACACCCTACGACACCTCTCACGCGACGCGATGCTATTTGAGACAAGATACTTGCTGCAGTGTGTAGCAATCACGTTTAGCAATCTCGCATTCTTCCAGCCCATGTATTATATCCAGAGCTATGCTCAAACTCATGGCACCCCGGACAGCCTCGCCAAGTACCTGCTCGTCATTTTGAATATGGTGGCCATTCCCGGGCGTATCATCCCAGCTGTTATTGCAGACCGGATCGGTGTTATACTGACGTTTTCGGGCATTTGCTGTTCCACGGCCATCGTTGACTTCTACTGGATTGCCGTCACAACCAAAGAAGGAAACATCGCTTTTTCTGTCCTCTACGGCTTCTTCTCCAGCAGTGTCGTCACTTTGTCCCCAGTCGTTCTCAGTAGCATAACAGATGATTTGAGCACCATCGGGACCCGCCTTGGCTGTGTCGCTGTATTGAAGGGACTGGCTTCGCTGATTGGCCCTCCTATAGCCGGTGCTATTTTGGATAAAACTCACAGCTACTTGGGTGTACAGCTCTTTACAGCTGTCTCCATGACGCTGACAACACTATTCACGCTTGTTCTTTTTGGAGTAGCTTTGCATCATAAAACCGCGTAGATCAGTTTCGCGTGGGGTTAAAGATGATACTGTACATAGTACGATAGTTATCCATCAGTATCAATGGCTTAGGCAATAACACAAGAAGTCTGCGGAGTACGGCATTCAGCCCGATCTAATCGATCTAATATTTGGGGCTACATTGAATGTTGGACCGCATGACACGCCTTACAGTTCTGGCCAGGCTAATTATGTTTTCATTTGCTGTGATAGGCCAAGCTGCATGCGGCTGATCTACCTGTGATGCGGTTTTTTTATTCAAATTGTCAATATCAAGGAGCTTCTAATATATATACATAGTATCTTATAATTAGTACGCTGCATCTAGTGATTTTCAAAACTCTTCACTAAAGATGCACTGACTTCTGGTTTCCTCCTCGTAGTTTTGATTATTTGGCACTGTGATAGTTTCGAATAAGTGACTCTATGACCAGAGAGAATTTTGCTTTCAGTGCTTTTAAAGTGCCTTTTAGCGATTCAAATACGTCTATTGTTGGCAATGTGAGCTTTAACTACGGAATAAGTGCTTTTTCAATGAAGAGTTTGTTTTTTAGTCAGAGGCAAAAAGCTGGCTCATGTTTGTGAAAATTCTACAAATAAGTATAAAATAAACAGAGAACAATATAGAAATTCAAGGCAATGTACTTAAGTTTACACTCGAGACGCGCCTTTGTCTACTTCGGTGGCCTTGTTGGTATGAAAAGTGGCAACAGTGAGCACTGTTTGTCTCCGATTAAGAGGCCGAGCCTCTCCTGACTCATGAGCCTTTGCACTACAGACTGTATTTTCCACTGCTGTGAATCGGGCGGCCCGTGGGTATGCTATGTATGGGATGTGCGATGTAGCATAGTAGCGAGGGTTCCTTGCCACACAAAACGAGTCTCAATGCACTGTAGTTAATCAAAACTTGCCCTTAAGTGGTTTAGCACTGACGGCATCCTGCGTTAGAACAGCGGCTCGATCGCATCAACTTAAACTTGGTACTTATTATGGATTTTTATTTTCTTCTTTTTGCCGTTGTGCTGTGCGATAGTTCGATACTATTGTAAGCCGCCCCCCTTATCAGTTGAGACTGCTTCTTATTATGGATGGGGGCCAAAAAAAAATTAAAGAGATGATGAGCACTGCCAGCAAATTTTTCAGGCAATCCTCCCAGTACCGTGCCAGCCTTGTCATCAGTAGCTCACGCTCACCGATGGTCAGTCTATCTATCGTACGTAGTAAGCCCAAGAATCACGACAGTTTTGCATGGAATGCGTTCGGGGCTGTACGTAAAACCATACAAAATGCATACAAAACGCACGTTGATTGGCTCTGTTATTCTTGTCAATACAAGTCATACCTTGCGACATTCTATACCTCTCCCAAAATGGCAGGAGGCGAGTTTTTCTGACAGCATAGTTGCAAATTTTTCCTTGGCTCTTCTTTCTTTGTACCTGAAAACCAAATGGCCTCGCTCGATTGCGCAATCGGTCCCCCATAGAATGTAATTGGAGCCTCGTCCATAAGTGCTTCTACCAGTCGCTATTTGAATTAAAATTATAATAATATTAATTCTATTTTACACAAGAAGACATTTCACATATCATGCCCGACGCTGCCAGCGATGATCTTTAAAGCGCGAACCTTGCTGTTCACCTTTCTTTCTTTTTCTCCTTCCTCTCTTCTTTGTTTTCTTTTTTTTCGTTTGTCTATCGTTGATTTAATTATTTATCAGCCATAGCATCGGCCCAGTCACCATGTCCAAGCCATTCATCACAAACGACGCCTCTCATGGCGAGCCTGCGCTGGCCAGCCCCGATGCCGAAGATGGCAAAAGCTCAAATATCGAGCACACCGACAGCCACGAAGTTGGTAAGCAGTAGTATTACCTTTACCTCCTGAGCTTGATTCCAGCCCAAGTACAAAGCTAATATGCCACCAGGTGATATCGAACAAGCTCGTGAACGGAAGCGCAAGATTGGCGTTTTCTCCGCCGTCATGCTGATTGTCAACCGCGTCATAGGCACCGGTATCTTTGCGACCCCCGGTACCATCCTCGAGCTTTCCGGCAGCGTCGGTCTGTCTTTGATCATGTGGCTTGCCGGTATGCTCATCGCTGCTGCCGGCACAGCCGTCTACCTCGAATTCGGCACCGCCATTCCCAAGAACGGTGGCGAGAAGAACTACCTTGAATTCATATACCGCCGCCCCAAGTTCCTCGTCACCGGCCTGTACACCGGCTATGTCGTTCTCCTCGGCTGGGCCAGTGGAAACTCAATTGTCTTTGGCGAGTACATTCTCAACGCTGCCAAGGTCGAGGTCACCCGTTGGAACCAGCGCGGTGTCGGCCTGGCTTGTATCACCAGTGCTTTCCTCATCCACGGTCTCGCCTTGAAGTGGGGTCTGCGTCTGCAAAACCTCCTCGGCACCATCAAGTTGATCATCATTTTGATCATCGTCATCGGTGGCTTCATTGCGCTCGGCGGCCATATCAAAGTTCCCGAGGATGAGAAGCCACACAATTTTACCAACGCGTTTGAGGGCACCACTGGAAGCGCCTACGGCGTTGTGACTGCTCTCTACAACGTCATCTGGAGCTACATTGGCTACAGCAATGCCAATTACGCCCTCAGTGAGACCAAGAACCCCGTGCGCACCCTGCGCATCGCCGCACCCCTAGCCATCGGTGTCATTTCCGTCCTGTACATGCTCGTCAACATTGCATACTTTGCGTCCGTCTCCAAGGAGGAGATCATCAGTTCTGGCCAGCTTGTTGCCGCGTCTATGTTCAAGAATGTCTTTGGCGGCACTGCAGAGCGCGCGCTGTCCGTGTTTGTCGCGCTGTCCGCGTACGGAAACGTGCTCTCTGTGATTTTCTCCCAGGGCCGCCTCGTCCAGGAGCTTGGTCGCGAGGGAATTCTACCATTCTCGCGCTTCTGGGCTAGCAACCGCCCCTTCAACGCGCCATTGGCTGGTCTCTTTGAGCACTGGCTTGTCTCTGTCATCATTATGCTTGCGCCTCCTCCTGGCGACGCCTACAACTTTATTCTCAACCTCATCTCCTACCCTCTGTCGGTGGTCAACGCGTTCGTCGCTGGTGGTCTGCTCTACCTGTACGCCAACCGGGCTGCCTGGAACTGGAGCCCTCCTATCTCGGCCACCTGGCCTGTCGTACTGTTCTTCTTCCTCAGCAACATCTACCTCGTCATTGCTCCGTTTGTGCCCCCATCGGAGGGCCAAAACGTCTACAATCATCTGCCTTACTGGATCCACTGTGTCGTTGGCTTCGCCTTGATTCTTGCTGGCGGCGTCTACTGGATCTTCTGGGCCAAGATTCTGCCCAAGCTCGGCAACTACGAGCTGGTGCGCGAGATCCGCATGGATGATATTGATGGATGGGAGCGCAATGTCTTTATTAAGAAGCCACTGCGGGCAATTCCGGCATCGGACTAGTTTTATAATATTTACTGTTCATAGCATAATACCCAATTTAACTTGATTATACTACCATGTCATGTTATTGATGCTGTTTAATCCCTTCATTAATTGTTTGCAAGCAGCTCGGCCAATGAAGTGCTGCGTTTGGGCCAGTGTAGACCACAAGTACAGTACATAGACGGCGCTGGGTGTCATTATCCAGTAGTCTTTTAGGCGTGTACAGGCATGGTTATTGGTAACCGTGTTAGTTTCATGGTCTACAATGCTAGCACACCCTGTACACGAGTATAAGTTGCAAAGTTACCCGCCTTTCTTAGATATAAATATGCATGAGGAAATTATTAAAAGCTACTCATCAATATACAGTTGCAATGGTAGTCGGCGAATTTACTCTGACAGGCAAGATTGCTGTTGTCACAGGTGCTGGTTCAGGCATCAACCTGGCATTTGCCGAATCCGCAGCGGCACAGGGTGCAAAAATCGTGATCGCGGACCTACGGCTCACTGAAGATGCGCAACAGTTCGTCGCCCAGTCGCCCCAAGACTCTGTCATATTTATACATTGCGATGTGACAAAACGCAAAGACCTGGAAAACTTAGTTACGCAGTCTGAGAAGTACTGGGGTGAAGTACCAGACATATATGTTGCTGGCGCCGGTGCTTTTGAGCCAGTAAGTCATATGCATCGAAGTCAATAACTGAGTACTCTTTTTGAATAGAATATCTAAATGTTGCTCACACATCTAGGACTGGTCCAGCTTCTGGGATGACACGGAGGACGATGGCTACCGGCAGGTGGAAATCAATATCAACCACCCTATGAAGCTGTCCCGCATTGCCATCCGCTCGCTTGTACAGCATAAAAAGCCAGGCGTCATTCTCATCGTGGCGTCGCTCGCTGGCTACCAGGGTGCCTTTGCAGCACCCCTGTACTGTGCGACGAAGCACGCGTGTGTTGGGTTTGTGCGGTCGTTAGCAGACCTCGACCGCATTCAGGACATCAAAGTCGTCCTAGTAGCCCCGGGATATGTGCACACCCCAATGTGGACAGACTATCCGGAGAAGATGAAGCAGTACGGCTACAGTTCAGACATTGCTGTTATGCCGGATGAGGTCGCTGATGGGATGCTAGAGCTTGTAACTAGTGCAGAGCATGCTGGTGGAAGCTGTTTACAAGTGGCTGCTGGTGAGAAACGCATCCTAGGGGTGTGGAATGTGGCGCCTCCAGTCACCAGCGGTGCTGTGGTTGACCCGTCTGTGTTGGAAGACAACTACAGGCCAGTGATTGACAAGATTCGGTCATCTTGAGCGGTCTAATTCTGATAGAGAAAAAGAAAGGTAAAAGTCGAAACTAAAGGAAAATGAAACTTCTCCAGTAAGCTTAATATTTTAAGTTTTTCTTGTTTGTTTTTTAATGCGTTTTCTTTTGGTGTATGGCAACTGTAACATTACTACTAAGTGTTTAAAAAAACAACTAATGATATTCTATATCCGAATAAAACAACTATACACGGCCTTGTGCACAAAAGCTAAATTCCGTACAGAGAAATGGCGCACAGCTTTTTGGTATCGGTATCTGATATAAAATGCACCCAGTTAATCTGTTTGCACTTCAGATACGAACGCTGTGATCCGCCTGACTTAGGCCCTGATCAGCCGCCAGCGCTCAACGACGATCCACTGAAGATTACAATCATCCGATATAGTGTAACGGTCAACATACGTCGCTTTCACCGACGAGCTCGGGGTTCGATTCCCCGTATCGGAGTTATGTGTAAATTTTTGATATTTTATCTATTAGTTCAAATAGAGCAGCACTACTATTAATATGAGTTTTTTTTTTGCGCACTTTTTTTTTATTGAATCGATATGGGCATTCTAGAAACGAATGCTTTATTAGCGAAATCTACAGGTAATGTTATTTTCACATCACTTGTTCCAAGTTGCAAGTCCGTACCCAGATATCCGATTCATCTTCAGCACAAGATTTATAGGAGTTCCGATGCTGTTTTAGCTCATAAGCTTGTTTCTGCAGTAACTCTCCCATCGGTGGCCAAGTCTATACAAGTATGTAATGAATACCCAACAACGTCCGGCGTAGCTTGATACGGTACTGATGGTTACACCAGGTCGACGCTGTATCGGGTATGGGGACAAGTGTTTATTCAGTAGACGTCATAAAAGGGATAATTTCAAGATGGTGTATTGAAACCAGGTATTTACAGGCACGAGACAATAACCAAAACTTAAACAATCATGCGCCGGACCCAGATGAGACCCCTATACTCCGAAACATCAAGACTCCCTCATAACTATTCATCGTCCACGTCGGGACCAGTACAAAACTCCTTCATGAATGGAAACCGTAATGCTGTCGACTTGCTTAATGTCCAGTTGTCTGCATTGCGGATGTGCTGCTCAAAGATTGGGCTCAGTGTAAGGTTTTGCCCATCGCCAAGATCAAGGCCAAGGTCGAAGAATGCACCCGAGTCCGTATATGGCCAGTTGATCGACATGCACCGGCCGGTCACATGGCGGAACTCGTTGAAGGATACATCTTGCCAAATTTTGTTCCGAATGATGTTGTCTCTCGCCTCGGGCCATGTGATGACATCAACCCATGCTGGATGAGGCACAGTGCGCTGGAGTAGCGTTGGCTTGAGAAAGTCGGGCAGCTTGTCATAGCTTTGTTTGTTGCGGCACACGAGCCAGCGCATTAGGTGCGACAGGATGTACATTAAAGCGATGCGTGTTGGAACCGATTTAATGGTGGACTTTTGCACAACGTGTGTTGCCATGGCTGCTGTGAGTGGCCTGGACCCGTCGTCGCCCAGATTTGGATTGAGAAGAGACGAGATACTGGGAAACTGAGCCTGGTTAAGCTCCTCACTTCCCAAGTTGTCTTTGCTGCCATCACTGAGCCGTCGCTGCTGCTCCTGCTTTTGTTTTTGTTCTTGAAGACGCCGGCCCGAATTTGTCAAGTCGAAAATGAGCCGATCCATGTCTGTTTCGGGTGGGAGATGTAGCGGTACGTCGATCCAGTTTGGTGTATTGCCGGGCGAAGAAATTGGCGACGGAGTGTCGGGGGACGGCAACGGGTACTCGAACACAATACTGTTAAGCTTTTCGTGTTGCTGGCAAGGATCCAACAGCTCGCTGAGGTTGACAGTCCAAATGCTGTCCGCCAAGGTTGATCCCACTCGCGACGAGCCAGGGACATTGCTGAACATGGACATGGAGCGGTCACGGCTGATGGCCGATGGGCTCTCAGGAGGGATGGACATTGTGCTGATGGAGTGTGACCTTGGTACAATGGAGGCTGGCTCATCCTGTGGTGATGGCAGGCGATGGAGCTCTAGGGGGTGCAGCTGGTACGATGGGTGCTGGTGGTGATACTGGCGAGGCTGACCATCAGAGCCGTGCTCGAGACCGCATGTGCATGCTGCTTCAAATTCTTTGATTTTAGACTGTGCAACCTCCAGCTCGGTGCCTAGCCGTGACACCTCCGTCTCGAGCCATTGCAGCCTTGCCTTTTTGCGTTGCTGGCAATGCTGCTGGTTTGCTCTGTCGATGGCCCGTTTCCGCTCGATTTGCGTAGTGGACAGGTTCGAAACTCGCCGCGCTGCTGGATCTTGTCGCCCCATTCTTATTGTAGTTGATATCCAGTGGCTCAAGATTGAGGGGCGAAGATGGTTTTTGATAGATATTCAAAGTTGTGAATCGAAATAGAAACCTGAGGAATCAAAGATGCCAGGTATGAACATTGCTCGCTGTATTATGATAAGGTACATGGAAAGAAAGAAGGGAGAAAATGCAAATAGAATCTTCATAGCCAAGGTTTTTCCCTCATGATTCATGAGAACAACGAGATTGCGGGAAAGGACCGCACTGCTTAACCCAACTACAGATACAAAATCCCCAGGCTTGGGGCTTGGGCTTGGGCTGGGGCTGGGGCCTGAGGCCTGGGGGAGGGGGCTAAAGTCGGAAGAGACACGAGCAAAAGGAGACAAGAAACCAAGGAAGAGGGACTCACTACTACTTGCTACGGGTATGCTTACAGTCTGGGACTGGCACGAATCCCGACCTCTCCGCTTCTCCGCTTCCCCCCTTCTCTTCTTCTGCGCTTCTGTATTAGTGTCTCCTCTCCATATGGAAACCTTTACTTGACATATTATTACTCCGTATTTGCTCCAGACTAGGGTTCAGTTTTCCCCCAGAGTCATTAGTGGCATTTGACCCCGTGGATCAAATCCCAAAGAGGATAAGTAAGAGACAGCAGATGGAGCAACGTAGCGTGGAGAAGGCAGAGAAAGAGGGGGAAGAGGGCCAACTACTGGACGACTCCGGACACAAACTGGAGAAGAAGCATGTGTTTGGCTAGACGGGGTAGGATTTGGTCAGCATTAGCATTCTCATCAGATAACTGGGGTCCCTCGTCGTTTCGTGGAGGGGTCTTTGAAAGTAGATAAAGCGCCGAGCATATGCCGGTGAAAATATTTCGGCTCCAGGTCAGCGAGCCAGCGAGATGCGGTGTTTTCTCCTACTCTGCCTTTTCATTCTTTCTACTTCTTCTTTTTTTCCTGGGGGTGCCCCTTTTCATGGAGATTTCGCACGACCAGCCGAGGTGCACCTACTATGTAAACCATTCATAATAAATCCATTTCTTGATGGGGTTGTCGGCATCGGGCGAATCGATAATTCAAACCTTTTTAATAATAATGAAACTATTCGTGACAGGATCGCGATCACACCAACTCGAGACGGACGAATCCCACACCACCATTATAACAATATAAGAGGACAAGTCACGGTATGATAAAATAGAAGAAGCGTACGCATCGCGTGCAGATCTTTATTGAATTCAATGTCGTGCCATGCTGTCTGTCACGCTACCGGGGCTCGTTTCCAGGTCGGGATGCGGGCCCACGGTACACTATATCATGATCTAGCTACTTTTCTGGCTATTATGGCATCGGGCGATGTAAAACAATCACATGACTCATAGAAACTGAAAGATGCACTAATGGCTATGGGGGTGGTTTGGAACTATATTTAATACCATCCGAAGTAAACCCGACAAGGGTGGTTTCCTGGAGTTATTTATTGTCCGCTGCAATCAAGTAGTTTGCCAACCATACAATTACAGCGAGCTTTCATCGACTTGAGCACACAGAGAAAATAGTAATACTAAAATGTGCATGTCGGTCTTTACAGCACTTCAAAAATACGGCACGGCCAAGAAAAGTAAAACAAGGGATGACCAAGAGAAAAGAAAACCCATCTTATGACATGAGACCCCTCGGGAATAGCAGGTTAGTCTGAACAAAATGCGGAGAAGACCCTTGGAGGGGCAATCCGGGGTCGGACGCCAAATACTTGGTCGGTCGGATATACTTCAGTACACCACTGCATGACATTGCATGTGAATAAAGGCGGCAGGCAAGTACTCCGCACACTATGGTCCATGCTGAACTGGTGCACAAACTGATGCATAAGCACAACTCATTCAGCATGCTGTATCCAGGGCAGATTTGTATTATTTCATATTATACTCATAATCCCATGGCACCAGTCCGTCGACGGCTATCAGATTGCCGAAGGCTATTACGGCTACCCCGTAATCAGCGAATCGATTCCTATAATCAAACATCCTCGAGTCGTATTGCTACCGTAACACAACGAAAATTAGTATACAGGCAGGGGAAATCCATCCAGCTGAGGGAACCATGTATCAAGAGACTCTTGCTCGTAAACACATTCATGTGTTTCGTCATCTGCCCACATCGGCCGAAGGGGGAAACTGCATAGCTTCTCCTCGACACCAGAGCCAAACAGGGTGGCGTTTAGCTGTATCGGGTTGATTCCTTTCTCAACCCAGTCGATAATGCTTCCCAGTATCGTCTGTGGAAAAGGTCCGTTGGATTGGTGGGGACTAGGGCTGCAGTGGCCAGCACCTGGCACTAGAAATAGCCGGTACCACTCTGCAAGAGCATCATGGCTGGCATTGTACGACAGGCCGGGGTACATTGTCTTACGAACTGACTCGTGGTATAGCACCGACGACCCCACCGGGATGCTGGCGTCCGCCTCGCCATGCCAGTGGATGATCTTGCCGCCAGAGGCACGGAAGTGAGACAGCTCCGGCCAGTCAGTCTCGAGGACCTGTCCAAATTTCTGGATACCCTGAAGAATCCACGTCTTGAGCGTATCAACGGTGATGTCGGCCATCGGCAGCGGGAGAGTCAAGCCTCTGTCCTGGAGCTCATGCAGGAACATGTTGATGAACTGGACGCCGAGGAATATGATGGACGGCTCGTACTGTCCCGTCTCTTCGTTGTAGGCAGTGCTGGCATCTTGGAGGGATGTAGATGGCGGGAAGTAGACAAACATTGGCTTGCCAGATTGTGTGTCCATAAATCCACGCCACAGGTCAGCAACAAGAGCTGCTGCCTTTTCAGAGACGACGCCGCTGACGGCAGGTCCACGCGGTGGTCCAAAGCGGTTGTTCCCATCAGTGGCCGCACAGCTATACGACTTGCCCACACTGTCTTTTGTGTTATAGTGCAGCCTGCACAGATCGGTGCGGCTCACAACTCCGTCTACACGGCCGTCGAGCGCGTCGCACACATCAATGGCATCTTGCATAATGCGAGATAGCTCGCAATTTGAAGGGAAGTAGTTGTGGGCTACTTGTATAGCCGCGCCATATAGATGCAGAACTTGCAAAAATGACCAGTGAAATGCCGGCGCGCCAGTGACAACGCCGTCGAATTGATGGCCATACCGTTGGATCTGGCTCCAGCCCTCGCGGCCACCTTCGGAGCAGCCTAGGTAGTAGCTAAATACCCTAGGAGCTATCTTTGCGTTGGGGCCGCTGTAGAAGTTGGATGCCAGTCTTTTCCCAACGATGGACATTTCGTGGGTTGCCCGGTATCCAAAGAAGTTGACAGCGTTGTAGTTAAGGCTTCCATTGCCGTTCAGTAGCACATCGGTGAGCTCTGCAGTCCAGCTGCCAAAACCGCCATCAGTGGTGCCGGTTGCTGCACCATAGACCAGGCCCGCACCAAGGCTACGTTCGGCCGTTGTGATTGCAAACCCGCCGCCTCCGTTGGCTAAGAATCGATTCTGGAACGCGTCGGGGCTCGGCAGCCAGAACCAGAGGTTGACTCTGTCGTCTGTTCCTGGGTGGGTGTATGATACTGTGACGTTGCAAAACTCGATGCTGTCTTTCCCGGGTGTTTGCCAGGACGCCGCAATGCTGTAGTTTGCCACCGGATTGCTAGTGACGCTATCCGGCAGTAGAACTAGGCCCTCCACCGACGCCGGTGTCGGCAAAACGGACTTGATATAGGAGCTCGTGCATAGCGTCGACAGGTCTGCCTGATGGGACAAGAGCATTCCCCATGAAAATTGCTTGAAAAAAGACATCACAAGGCGGCCGCCAGCTGTTGATGGGTAAATGAAGAGCAATTGTACGATATCTTACATTCAGAATCATATGAAGGATGTTGGCGTAAAAAGACCTATCCACCCTACAAGGCATGGCGCTCAATACCCACTGGACGGCCAGCCCACCACTCGGTTTCACTTATCCCGGTGATGGGTTATTCCGCATAAGCTTGCCTTGTTTATCGTCTTATCTAAACGCCTGAAAATCATTTGAAGAGGTTAAAACAATTTGTGATTGTACCGTATCTTCAGTCTAGGTATTCCATGCTTTCAGGTTGATTTCCATCTTTCCGTCCGCTCTGAACCGTAAGTCATCTCCATCATCACCTGAGTGAACTCGTCCACGTCCTCCGGCCGCGCATCGACAAACAGCCGATCGATCTCGAAACGCCGCATGAAGCCGACGTCCTGTTCCGTGCAAAGCTTCTCCCATGCCTGCGACCCTTGGGCACTCCATACACCCTGGCGCGTTGTCAACATCACGCCTCCTGGGCACGGATGCCAGCCTCGTTGCAGCATATAGTATATAACCTCAATACCAGTTGCCACCAGCCATGTGCGACGGATACTCTCTGTCAAAATCCAAAGATACCACGAATGCTCCAGGCTATCCATTGGCCCATTCTGCAGTGCCAGTGTGATGTTGGTGACGGCAGTGGGCGATGCAGCAAACTTTTGACGGGCGCTATCCAGCAAATGGCGAGACCATTTAAGCAGCAGAGCGAGGCGGCCCTCAGCCAAGTGACGTAACCGAATGTCGCCGTCGAAAAGTCCAATCACCTGGTAAATGATCAGCGCCTGCAGCCTCGCCAGCTGCTCTAGGAGGCTTGCTCTTGGAGTGGTGTTGTCTGTGCTTGTGGCAAAACAAATATCTGCACCCGGAGTTGCACCACTCTCCGCGACCAGCTTGCTGACCTGGTCCTCGACAATCTCGAGGATGGTATCTGTATTTTGGGGTTTCCGGTTGATGTATGAGATGTACGTAGTATATGCTACTTGCAGGTCTGTAGGGAACCGGGCAATGTACAGTTGTGAGTGGATGAAAGGGCACTCTCCGGCGCATGTCCACCGTGCCAGCCACTGCTTTAGGGTCGTAACGTATCTCCGGAGAAATGCGCTGCTGAAGGATGTCGAAAGCGTTATAGTCTCATCTTTATGTTCAACAGTCCAAGTTTCCGCTCCAAGATACCAAGATAGACACTGCCTGGTACTATGCGGGCTGTGTTTGCGTGTCCCATTTGTACCTGTAGCCGTAGGTGTAGCTGTCTCTGGACCTGCAAGGTCAATTGCAATCGATGGTGCGGTCCAGTCACTAGCTGGCATTCCCACTGACGGTGCTTGGGGCTTCGCCGGGTATTCGCACAGCTCACCCCGGAGCCGGCATCGGCGGCAGCTAGGCTGCTCTTTACCGCACCTCCTCTTGGCTTTGGCGCATCGCCGGCAAGCTTGACGTGCTTCTGGTGGCGGCATTTTCATATAAGACGCAACAGCACGGTGATCCGACTGTGATGTTTTTATGATTTTGTGTGACCATGCGTGCTTATTTTCTTTTTGACGAAAGCGGATCTCACCGCAAAGCCATAGCCCGGCACTAGCTGGCAGCGGAAGCACCCCGCGGTGAGCCAAGACAAGAAACACGAGTTTGCTTATCCCGATGTCAAATCTGATAGGTGTCTGTTGTTGTAGTATATTGATATTGTTCTGGAGAAGAAATCAGACTACAGATATAAAAATACATGAGGTATACGATGCAGGCAACGAACGGCAAGAAGAAACAAGACAACAACGACGTACAATACGGTCAAAATATATAACGGTTCAGGTCCCTGCTAACGGAGTAAAGGGCGATATACATTCTCCGAGTCTCGCTACAACAGGTTAGAATTTGTTGCATACCATGGCGTGGCAGCCCAGGAACTTATCTGTAGAAGCAGCTCGGACAAATGTTCTAGACACTCATACTTAAATATGAGTGGATAATCATCGCTGTTTTTGTTTTTACTTTGTCTTTTTTGACACTGTACATTATTATGTCCTGAGGTGATGCTATGTCCGCAAACAGTCAATCCAAAACTGTCCATATTGGGGCGATTGTCGATGCAAAGATGCGCAGCTACATGTGACTCACGGAGCTATTCGTGAGGTTATAGGCGTTTAGAGTACATATTCTGTAAATTGTCCGGGCACACAGGTTTTGGTGGTGGAAAATGGCTTTCTATGTGTCAGCAGTAGAGGCGATTTCGATTAGGACATATAAAGTTGAGGCAAGCCACCCTCTTCGATCTGTGTCAAAACAACCAACCATCCTCAACATTGACAACTCCCCAACCCAAGCAACCAGCTTCAGCTAGCTGTCTTAGCAGAAAAATATAATTAATTAATTAATTAATTAATTAAGACACAATGTCTGCCCCCAGTGCTATCCGCGATGCTCCCGAGCATATCCGCGACCTCCTGTCTAGACTCCATGCCGATTCCATCCGTCAGGAAAAGTCCATCACCCGCGCCGATTACACGAACGACGAGTCTATGCACAACCTTATGCGCGACAAGTTTATTGCTGTCGATGCGGATAAGGCACACTATGTCTACCAGCTCCTGCGCGCAACCGGTGCCACTACTGTTGTCGAAGCTGGCACCTCGTTTGGCGTCAGCACAATCTACCTTGCCCTTGCTGCCACCGCGAATGCTGCTGTGGCTGGGAAGAAACCGCTCGTCATTGCTACCGAGTATGAGCCGACCAAGGCTGCCCAGGCCCGTAAGAACTGGCAAAAGTGCGGCCCCGAGGTGGTCAACGCCATCGATCTTCGAGAGGGCGATCTGCTCGAGACCCTCAAGACAAACGTCTCCGATGTCGATTTTCTTTTCCTTGATAGTGAGTTTAGTGTTTAAAGTGCCAATACATCCCCATTATTCACAGCTGGTCGTACGTGTGCTAACATATCAGTCTGGACGCCCCTGGCACTTCCCACACTCAAGCTCATCCAGCCCAAGCTTCGCCATGGCGCCCTAGTCATTGCCGATAACACCGTGTCGGCCGCCAAAAACTATAAGGCTTTCTTGGAGTATGTCCGCGCTCCTGGCAGCGGATTCATCGACACTGTTGTCCCCTTCTCAGGCGGCCTTGAGGTGCTCGTGTATGCACCGAGCCAGTAATGAAGGACATGGCTCCATGGCAATAATATCCGCCTTTCTTTATATTTTGCAGTTTACCCCCACCTATTTTTTCTTTCAATGCCATCTACTAACTAGTCCTTGAGATATTGGTATTGTGTTCAACACATGCTTGGTCTTTTTATAGTTTTACTTCTTGTCCATAGGATACAGAGATACTCTAAGCAGCCCTTAATTCCATCAATGTAGAGCATGGTACATATTCATATGAATTCCCAAACAAAATTGACAAAGGTAATTTCACTTTTATTTACTCCAGCTGGTGGGCCAGTAGTCTATTTACGCAAAAGAATACTTACTATTCATGAGATATTCCTCTGGTCACGCCCTACGTTTGTCAAGCCGCAAATGTGCTTCCAATCGGTAGCCACAAGGCCCAGATCTGTCCATCTCTACCTCGACCTATGTAGTACACCAACACCCACATGAATATGCCATTGGCCATTAGCCCAACTGTGTTGAAAGGTATCTGCAACCTGACTTGTGTTATCCGAGTTAGGAAGCATTGCTTGTTTGGGTGGCTGTAGCCGAGGCTTGAATTTCAAATGAGTATTGTGGTACGATGCGATACTTTGTTTCTGTTGCATTCGCTTTTACGTAGAGTTTTGCATATGTTTGTCCATCATACAGAGAAAGAACATTCACCCCGTGATGAAAATATGCGTCACATCTAAGTCAGAGAAAATCAAAGATCAGACATTATCTCGCAATAACTCGACAGTATATTTCCAGACCAGAAATGGTAAATAGACTCAACTATCATATAGAAGAATGAATATAAAAGGCAATGGAATGAAAAGGATTGCGCTAGTAACTGACCACTCACTTTGTGCGTCATGAAACGCCTCGCTAGAGCATAGGAGAAGAAAAAACAGAGAGAATACAAAAAATAGACGTCGAGACATGATAAATGGAAAACGACATAATAAACCTCATAAAAAATAGATGATATAAATCAGAACTGGCAAAATGCAAACGGCAGATGACAAATGGCAAATGGCAAATGGAACAAAAAAAAATGTGCAGCATCGTCAACACTAAATGAAATTTCCGGGCATGTGCGGTATTTCATCGTCAGGTCCGTCATCGTCGGGCTGCGTATGGATGACTGTCGTGTCTCCTTCCTCGTCGTATTCGTCCTCAATGTTCTCGGGTGTACCCTCCAGCTCGCCTGCTGGTGTCACAGCCGACGTCGCAAGTCCAGCAGCAGCAGCAGTGCTCACATTTGAGCTTCGGTTTGTGTTTGTATCTGTGCCATCTGACGATCCCGTACCACCACCGTGCACAACAACACTGTCGTGGCTGTTGGCCCGCATCATCTCTATACCAAGCTTCGATGGCATAGATTTGCGGTGCCTGGCTCCCGCTGAAATTGCAGATGGCGGTTGCAGCCGGCTTGAGCCACCTGACGTGCTGCCATTGCCACTACCAATACTGCTTGCAGAGGTGTTACTTGTCATAGGCCCTAGTCCAAGCTCATCGTCTTCATCGTCGGCCGAGTCGATGCTGCTATCTGTAAGACGGCGTTTTTCAATGGCTTCGCGCTTGGCCCGAAGCTTTTCAAGTGAGCGCTGCGGCATAGGAACAGGTCCAGGCACCGGCACAGGTACCGGTGCATGCATGGCCAAAGACGTGGGAACAATGGAGATACGAGGATCAGAAGCACTGCTGACCAAATCTGTGGCGGTTGGAGAAGTCGGCGTAGTCACAACATTGCCGATTTGGGTCTCGATGATGGTCGGGTGCGGTGGTTGCTTTCCGCTTAGAAGCTCATCAGTGGAGATGCCTAGCCCACTCTCGTCCCAGTCTCCCGTTGCTTTACGGTTGGCGATAATAGGGATTTCATCCGTCGCTGCGGTCGACATGGACATGCTGACGGAGTCGTTAGAGTCGCCAAATAAGCTGGAGCCAATTGAGTCGCCACGGCTTGACCCGCGGAAACTACTGCTGCCTGGACGGTTCGCAAACACCGGTGAGTTTCCAGAGTTTGGGCTGTCCTCAAGGCGTAGACTTTCATGATGTCGTAAGCTTGACGGCATTGGGTGCGAGAGTGCCGAGAATGCCGGAATGGGGATGGGAGTGGCTTGGTTAGGCGATGGGGGCTTCCAGTGGCAGAGACTGCCAAGTACCTCGATCAGCTTTGATGAGCTAATGGGCTTTTCGATCAGCGAATCAAAATGTTGCCGAGCTTGTAGCTCCTTGAGATAAGCAGTGATCGCAATAATTGGCGTCTGTGCGTTGACATTGCTTGTTTCGCGGATCATGCGTGCCACATCAGCACCACTGATCTGCGACAGCTTGTACTCCATGAAAATGGCGTCAAACTTGATAGCACTCATTGCGTAGCGCACGGCGTCAGGACCATTGGCAGCGGATATGGTACGGCATCGCAGTTTTTCTAGCAGCCGCTCCATAACCATGCGTGACACTGGGTGGTCTTCACAAATAAGAACATCCAAAGGCCGGAATACCGGTCCACTGTCAATAGCAATCTGCGACATCCGGCGTGAACTCTGGCGGCGACGCTGCACACGCAACAGCAATGCATTCGCCTTATCACCCTCATTGTCTGATGACGATGGTGACATGTCAAAGACCTGACTACGTCTGTTACGGTGACTTAGGCTGAGAATATCCGGCGCCACAGGGCTGCCCTCTTGCGAGCCAACTGTCAGCGAGCGTGATCGGCTTGCTGGATTGTTGCTTTGGCGAGGCGTCGAGAGCGCCTTTTGTGGCGAGAGTGGTTGTGGCAAAGGCGACAGTGGTGCAATTGTGCGACCCTTAACTGGCGATACAGACGGAGCAGCGGCCATGGATGCCAGGGCCGACGAGGCTCCAATAGAAGTGGCTGCTTTCTGCAAGGCGGGTGGCACACGCGGAATCTCGATGTGGGTAGGCGCATTGCCAGCACCAGACTGCGTGTTAGTAACAACAGTGGAGCTAGAAACGCTGGCAAGTCCAGATACCGGCGGTGGCAGCAGAGTATTAGACGCTTTGCGGCGAGATTCGGGTGCAGCATGGAAAGATACCAGCAAGGGTGAAGATGGCTGGGACGCCCGGCTGGGCGATGAGTTGGATTGGCCAAGTCCGGATGGTGACTGCGGGCGCTGTGACGCCTTAGCATTAGAGATGGTCCGCTGGATTTGCTGGTTTGTTGGAGTAGGCAGTACCGGAATGCCCTCTATGCTAGTAGAAGCTGGCGCGGATGTGGGCAGATTGATAATGTTACTACCAGGCCCACTCACAGGGCTTGACGGCTGCGACTGCTTGTTTTGCGTTGCCAGGGCAGCTTCGGCACGCAGCTTCTGAATGACATCCTTGTTGGCCTTTTCCAGCGCCGGCAAGTTTTTGTAAGCAAAATTACCAAAGTCATCAGTCACAACAGGTTCACTCAGCCGACGGATCTTAAGGTCGCGCACGTGCGGTGGTATGTGCAATGGCATGAGATTGCGCTTCGTAGCGTTGGCAGGCGTGCGCGCCCGTGCCAGAGCATCATGAGGGCGGTCCGGGGGGTAGTCGGCACCACCTGAGCCTGACGATGCAGACGGGTCTTCAGTCTCTTCGGTGAATGACTGCAGTGTAGCGCCACGGGCATCGAAATACTCCGTATCCTCGGGATTCTCCAGCTGGGGTACAAACTGAGCATCGTCCTGCAGAAGTGTATCCCAGCTTAGGTCCTCGAACCACGGGTGGCTGCGAATCTCTTCACCACCTGAAGGAAACTTTTCGTCGCGGTTGGCACCGAGACGGTGGTGAGGGTCAGAACAGAGAAGCTGGTTGATTAAATCTTTGGCTGCTGGCGACACCTCGTCCTCCATGCCCTCCGGCCAGTGGATCTTGCGGGCTAGAATGTTCTCAAACACTTCCTCAGCCTCGTCGGCATTGAATGGAGGGATGCCGTACAAAAACTCAAACATGATACAGCCAACAGACCACCAATCACTAGTTTCGTCCTGTGGCTCGCCACGAATAGTTTCGGGTGCAAGGTAATCAGGCGTGCCAACAAAGCGACGATTGGTGTCTTCCGGGTCAAATAGTGCCCAGTTTGGTGGAGGCATGCTCATCTGTGGCGGCGTGCCCTTGGCTTGCTGGTCGCCAGTAGCAGATACAGGTGCAGATGCAGCACTTCCCTGGGTACTTGTATGCTGGAGAGATGGCATGTCAGGAGACGCTGATATATCAGGCGCTATGGCAGCGGTGTCTGAGGTGGCGGCTGTGCTGGCCGGCTCATTCTGGGGAGACTGAATGACTGGAGGGAGGGACGCCGAGGTTACGTCGTTGAGAGACAGGTTACTGATCATGTGGCTGAGAGCATCGCTGCCGCCACTATCGCTTCGATGGCCTGAGACGCGGCGGGTATCGTTGGGGGGTGCATTATTGCCATTGTTGCCAAGGTTAAAGTACGATGGCTGGCTAAAGCTACCCGTAGTGTCGCCGGGTGTCATTTGTGGCGTTCCACCGGGAGAGTGGCCGTTGATGTTGTGGAGATCAAGGGATGCTGACCTGGAAGATGCAATGGAAGCAGAACGCGCAAAAGGGCCTTGCTTTAAAAGATCAGGTGCAGGCTCGGTGCTGCTGCTGTTCAGCGCACGCTTCTGCCGGCCGATTAGACCCATTCGGGAAAGACCGAAATCGGTGAGCTTGAGGTGACCTTTTTGGTCGATGAGGAGGTTGTCTGGCTTGAGATCACGGTGCACTATGCCACGGTTATGCAGATGCTCGACGCCCAGGACAACTTCGCCCAAGTATTTCTTGGCCCAGTCTTCAGGTAAGCATCCCAGAATCTTGATCAGTGATGCGCAATCGCCGCCATTCAGGTACTCCATGACAAGGTACAGGTAGTCTTTGCTGGAGAAAGTCCAGTAAAGCTTGGCAACAAAATCACTCTCGCCCTGCCACATCATGATGGCACGCTCGGCCTTGACGTTGGTAACTTGGTTTTTGGCCACCATGTCTGCTTTTTTCAAGACTTTGATAGCAAAGTACTCGCCAGTCGACTTTTTCTTGGACAAATACACGCTACCAAAAGCGCCTTTGCTGATTGGCTTGACAACCTCAAAGTCCTTGATAGACGGGGGTACTGCCCGCGCCATGGGAGCGGTGCCGATGCTGCCGATAGCAGCATTGAGTCTAGGAGACGAGGGTCCTTGGCGGAAATCACCGGCAGCAGACAAGGACATAGATGACTGGCGGCGGTGGTGGTGAAGTTGATGGTGGTGCGAAGGCTGGTACGAGTACTGGCCAGTCATATAAGGAGAGCCAAACTCGCTGGTAGGTAACATTGGTGATGCCTCAGGCGATCCAAGTCCATCGCCCGGGTAGGGGATATTCCGTGGCTTGGAGATCCTCAAAGGAGACGATGGTGGCTGTCCAGCGACGGATCTAGATGGGGACTCTTGTCGGCGAGGTGAGTCAGTACCTGTAGTCAAAATAAGGCTTCGACGGTGATGTTGCCGAGAACTAGCCTGCCGGCGCAGATCACCGAATTCGGAGATGGGTGACTCAGTGCGTGGGGGCGGGCGTGATGCCAAAGATGAGGATCGCATGCTTCCGTTGTCACTATCGCCGGTATCGCTTTCAAAGATCATCGACTCGCGACGGGATTCACGGTGATAGTCACCACGGCCGGGTATATTGATAGCTCCCCGGTTAGATTTCGGAGTAGGACACTGCATGGGGCTGTGGGATTTCTGAGAGTCCGTCGCAGCGGTCGACAGGCGTCGATCATCTGGATCGTCACTGATCTTGGCCTTCTCGAGCGCCGCGGCAAGTGATGATGGGGCATCAAATGAACCAGCAAAGAAGCCATCGTCGTACGCCGAGGGCGTGGCCTCTACTTCTGTTTCGTTTTCGTCTTCATCAACCTCGTCTCCAGTTGAGTCGCTAAGTTCGCCCGCAGCAATACGAGCAGCCTTGCGCATAGCACCATCAATACAATCCTGGACAATCACAGCGAATTCGACACGAATGCGCTCGGCGTACTCAATGACACGTCGGTGACGAAGAACAGTCTCGACTTTGGCACGGGCGACTCGCTCGGTGTCAGCACATAACAGCGCCAGGCCTTGCTCCTGCTCGAGAGTATTGTTGCTGGGTGAGTGCCATTGCGTGACTTGAGAGATGCGAGATTCTGATTGCGGTGATTGGGTGCGGAGATCGCCGTTCATCTGTGTGACTGTCTCCTTGATAGCGGGCGTGCTGATTTCAATGGCCGTATCACACAAGTCTAGCAGTAGCTCGACAATTCGAGCCTGAGGCCGGCGTATAGCAAAAGAGCGGCCACGGGCATGGCCGAAGCCACCAGAACGCTCGCGGGACCGACCAGCCGCGGGTGATGGAGATGATGTTGCGGATGAGGACGAGTTGGATGACAGGCCCGGTGGAGGACCAATAGGAAGACCCTTGTACTCGGCAACAGGAAGCGGCGTGGCCTCGCCGCCGCTCTCGGACGAGCCGGAAGACGAGCGGCTCTTTCGTGCCTCGAGGGCGTCGAGAACCTTGACGATAAGATGGCGGTGGTCTGTCAGGCTCTCTTGTGCCATCTGCACATCCATCTCGGCAGTGTGCTCTTGCAGGCATAAATCAGTGTGTTTCTCAAACCACCAGGGTGGGATCTGGCGCTCGCAGATACGGCAAAGGACTGGCTGTGGTGGAGAGTGTTCCTTGTTGATCTCGTCGTAGTCTTCGAGACTGGTCTCTGCAAGCTGGGTCAAGTAGCTGGCCAAGATCTCGGCACCAGAGCCGAGAGAGTTCACGATGAGTGGGGGCAAGCTTATTTTGACCTCACGAGGTGGAATCCATGGGCGGATCATCCACATGGTGTGGCTCTCGTTGCCAGAGGCCGTGTCGTAGACCATGATGCCCTGAGCCTCGAGGTCGATTGTTTCTGGAGCGGTGGGCGGGATCTGGGCATCTTGGCTGTTATCTTGCCCTTGTAATTGTTGATCCCCATCTTCTCCTTCTTGTGCTTGCTGTGCTTGCTGCGGTTGCGGAATGTGTGACAGCAGCTTCGACAACGGGCCAAGGCGCAGGGTGAGCCGAACAATCTGACTCCGCGAGTCGTCTCTCTTCATGGCCTTGACGACGTCGGCAAAGACGTTTGTAGGACTGCCTTCTTCACTCGTAGCATCCGCTCCATCCTCGCCAGCATGCTGCTGCTGCTGCTGAGGTTGAGGCTCAATTAGGTCGGCAATGGGACGGCCCAAGACGGAGTCAATGGGTGTGCCAATTACATCGACCCAAGAAGCACTCACCCAGCGGATGGTGCCATCAAGGTTAAGGTCGACAAAGACATTCAGTGTCTGCTCAGCAGCTTCACGGAGCTCTTCACGCTCTTCACGGATATTTTCGCTTAGCGACCGCTGCATCAAGCCCGCTTCACCGCGGAGTGACGTGACGGAGGGCACGGTGGGCGGTGCCAGCAGATTCGGATTGAGATTCTGCTCCATGCTAAGTGTTTATGTTCGGAAATGTTTGAATTGTAGTTGTAGTGTGGTCTGAAGTTCAGGGTCGCAGGTCTTCGTATCGATTGCCTGGCCGGTAGTCTGGCCAGGAGCCAGAGCTAGAGCACTTCCAGCGCCGCAGACATGACGAGGCGACAGCCGGCGGATAGACTGGATCTCCTGGCGATCTGATCTGGATATGCGGTAGATACTATAGATGATGTCTCGCTGTCGTGCTCTTCTTCTTGGCTGACGACTCCTGGCTGTTGATTCAGGATTGAGGCTGCTGGAGCAAAAGGAGATGTCGAGGGTGGAATGGAGGAGAATGCTCGAAGATTGCTGGGTCCGATGTAGCGTATGAAAAAAGAGTCAAGATGTGTTGAAAGAGCGAGCAGTGTAAACTGAATGGTAAGGTATACAAAACGAACGAGAGAGAGAAGACGAGCAGAATTGGTGTGGATGTTGATCCGAGAGGTCGAGGGTGAGTGCAAACAGTTACTGAGTAGATGGGAGCGGCCGACGTGGAGACAATTGAGAAAGACTCAGAGGGAAGCGTGAATTTGGACCGTGGCAGTGAGGAGATACTGAGACTGAGCAGTCTAAAGGAGTCGAGACAGTGTACGCTAAAACGGTGTCGAGTGCGCTAGAGTAATAGCGGAAGAGTGAAAATGACGAGAAGACGGCGCGCTAAGGCTCTTAATTGTGGGAAACGGTCTCGTCAGGTGGTGGAGGTGCTGACAGAGTGGATTGGGGGGAAGGGAGAAGACGGCAGACGGCAGACGGCAGAAGTCGAGTGAAACGGGGTCGCCAGGGAGATGGAAAGAAAGGGAAATTTATTTCTCTGCTTTTTTAGAAAAAGAAGAAAAAAAGGAAAGGAAAGGGAAAAGGGTGGTTTAGATGACAATACAGATAA
Source organism: Ophiostoma cf. undulatum (assembly GCA_022392935.1). Classification (NCBI taxonomy): domain Eukaryota; kingdom Fungi; phylum Ascomycota; class Sordariomycetes; order Ophiostomatales; family Ophiostomataceae; genus Ophiostoma; species Ophiostoma cf. undulatum. The sequence goes on from JAKRGL010000050.1 coordinate 1,065,778, forward strand.
ATATCCCTAACAGGGAGACACGTAAAACACAGAAAGCAGAAAGCAGAAAGTAAACAGCAGAAAGAACCTAACACAAAATGGTTCGATATGGAAAGAACGAGTTATACTACAATTGAAAAGAGGGTCATTACGCAGGAAAGAAGGAAGGCGCGGGGGTTAAGGAACGGAAGGGGTAAATGGCACTAAACGTACTACTCCGTATGTAGACGTGCGGAAAGGCAGCGTGAGCAGGAAATTAATAACGATCTGTGAAGCACTCGGTTAATTCTATGATGGGCCAGTTGATGCATCTGCTTGACTACGAATAGATGCCTATTACTATAGGTCTGAGTAAACTCAACTGAGAGATAATCGAATGATGTGTATTGCGTATCGGGAAATATCCACCGACAAGACCTATTGCAGTAAGAATAATATCCAGAGTCACAAAAGGAAGGAACAGTAAAGCAATCGATCATGTGTCCATGTGCGGGGAAGGAGCGGAATGAAAGGCAAAGGCGAGATGGATGCGAGAGTCAATCGTACTGAAACCGCGGTGACAGGATAACAACAAAATAACAAAATTCTGTAACACATGATTGATGGTAACATACGAACAACGAACAGAACATGCAGGAAGCATGCGTGCCTTGCATCGGTGCACCGTTTGCTGGCTAAATTGATACTAGGAAATTGTACGATACAGAAACGGTACAAACGGAGATAGCAAGGCTCACTCGGGAAGGAGCAAAATAGACGGCCATTGTTGCTGTGGAAGACAGCATAGACCTTGCTCGTCATAATACAGAGTAGTTACCAGATGAACAAGAATATGTATGTTCACTAGCCGATGATGATATTCAACACTTACTGTTGCAGGGCATAGGCTCATAGGATAGCACCTTCGAGTACTATGTATGGTACAGTAGCAGTACAGGGATGGATGCCCCTCAAGTGGGGTAATAAGAGGCGCCATATCACAACAAACAACAGACGGCAAGCAGCAAACAAACAAACAAGTAAAACAATAGATGAAGAAGGGTAGAAGGGTAATAAAAGAAAATATTGGCTTATATTTTATTAAATAATAAAATTAACACGGCACAAGTCAACATTGAAACAATATTGTGCCGGATAATTACTATATAAGACGAGAAATATCGCCACATGGTTGAAATAAAATGGTTCCGTTATAGAGTGAATATCGATTTTATGTAATCAATGAAACGGAACTACCATGCCATAGCCATCAAATACTAAGTAGACAGTAAAGTACAAGTGACCTATATATACACAATACGGGGCTATGTCAGCTGTAGTTCCCCCTCAGCAATGCCTACAGCACTTGTACAGGCAGCAGCTTTAAAGTAGGTCCAACATTACAGACGAATACACTTCAGCTTCATGCTCATGCCACCTCGTGCTAGTTCGCCCTCCGCCCTACCAGACTGCTCTTGCTTATCTAGTCAGTTGTGGAGAGAAGGCTAGTCTTATCTACCACATCGTCATCACCACGACCTACGCACAACACCAGCCTCGACACCCATCGACACCCATCGACACTTAACAGCTATCTCTACTCGTCCATACTAAACTCGCTTCTACTCTCTCCTCCAACTACGTATTTATTCCACCACGGCTTCTGTTCGTTTCCTTGTCCTCCGCGCCGTGCTTGTCATCGTCATACTCGCCCGGTTTCCCTTCGCCTCGCCTCGATGACGCGCCCCCTCCGCATCCTCTGCTTTGGCGACTCCCTTACCGCAGGCTACTGCAAGAATGGGCTGCTCTACGCGCCATACTATGAATCTCTCAGTCGGCGCCTAGCTGCCATCTTCCCAGGCCTCGAGCTCGCAATCGACGTGGATGGCAAAGATGGCGGCGTCACTAAAGACTTTCGCAAACGCCTGCTCGCACAATACCGCAAGGCCGGTGCGTACGACTGGGTTATTGTCCTGGGAGGCACCAATGATATTGCCATGCTAGTCAAAACGGAAATTGTATTCGAAAGCCTGGAGCGCACCTGGGCCCTCGCGCGCCTGAAAAAAACCAAAGTGCTGGCCCTCACAGTACCCGATGCGGCCGTCTCCGTGCCGTGGCTCGACGCACGCCGCGACGAGCTCAACGAGCTCATCATGGGTTACACGGCCAACGACGTGCATGCGTTTGATTTCAAGTCGGCATTCGCCTATGGCAATTTGTCCGCAGACGACCAGGACCGGTTCTGGGGCGACAAAGTGCATTTGAGTCCGGCTGGGTACGACCGGATGGGCGAGCTAGTGGCGGACGCGCTGGCGGAGATCTTGCGCAAGGAGGACGACGGGGCAGCGGGTAAACAATCAACAACGCTCTCAACAGTGCGGCCACGCAATAAACACAAACGCAAGATGTTCAAGGACGACGAGCTCAGCTTTGAAGAGGAGGACGGCCGAGAGGAGCCAGCGCAGGCACAGACTAACGGTGATGAGCTTCGTAAAGGCTATGTCGTCGTGCGACGAAAGGACCTGGACTGAGGTGAATGCAGATACAGTAGCAAGTAGCATGGGACTTTGAATGCTACGCGATGGAGCCTTGCCATCGGAGGATACCCATCAAGGCGGTTGTTTGGCTTTGTGTTTTTTGTTAGTTTTGGTTCTAATCTCGCACCCTCAGATAGACCAAGCTTTTGTGCTTGGCTAGTTTTTCTTTTTTGGTTATTCTGATTTCTTCATATTTCAGTTAGTCGAGGGCAATACAGCATCAGCATCATCGGGTCGTATTACATATCACTGATTATAACATTTGAAGCTTAACACTTATTCGTTGAATTATGCACTCTGCAACTTGCCATATCGTGAGCTAAGAAAGGAAGAAAAGAATGCGGGCAGTTATCTCGTCATGCCACGCTGCCACGCTACCAAACGCCTTGTGCCTGAAAATAGTATATCTCATCATGCCACCAAGTTGGCCTCGACAAAGCCCGGGAACTGCACCTGCAACTCGGCCGTCACGCGCTCCACTTCCTCGGCTAGGCTCTGTACATTGGCACCCCATTGCCGCAGCTCCTTGTCCACCGGCGCTGCCGTCTTGCCACTGCCGTTCTGACCAGATGCTTCGCCGCCCTCGAACCACACCATGCCCTTGAGCTGGTCGATCCGGCCAACCAGCCGGCCCTGTTCGATCATGCGTGCCGCCACTGCCTCGGTCTTGTCTTTGTCGCTATCTAAATTTAGCAGGCCAGCCAGCCGCGTGGTCGGGATGTTGTTATACACCAGCGACACGCCCAGTAGGTTGTGCTCAATAACGGCGCGCTCCAGCACAGTCGACCCGTCGGCCGTCGTGGCCAGCTGGTGCGGCTGCAGCGTCTCGGCAAACGCCTTAATCTCGCGCGGCTGCAGCAGCCGGTTCAGGAACATCTTCTCCAGAATGGCAAAGTCGTTGGCCAGCATGGCCGACCGCTCGTCTTTATATAAACGGCCCAGGGCGCGCGCACGCATGGGTCCGGCGGGCGCCAGCACTGCACACCGCACTGCCATGGTGAGCGTGTGCAGGCGCTCTTCTTCGGCGAGTTGGTGGGAGAAGCTGATGCCGTGGTACGACGCGCTGGCCGCAAGGAACTCGCGGTTGGCGTCGTTGATGCGTGCTTGCGAGAGTTTGAAGTGCAGGGTGAGTTCATCGTCGCTGACATCGAAGATGACGCCCTTGACCTTGTTCAGATACGGCTCGGCGGCGGTGCTATCATCGACTTCAAGGTAGTCACGCACAATTCGGATCCACACGCGCACCTTGTCAGTGGGCGACACGCGCCGCCGACTCTCGTCGAGCGGAATTCTAGCAAGCCGCTGGGCCGCTTCCGTGTACTCTTCTTTGGCCTCGAGGGCCGTCGCGGCTACCTCACAGAGGGCGACAATCTGGTCGACGAGGTTGCTACTCTGACTCTGTGCGTTTATTTCCCGTAGCAGGTAGTCTGCGACCTCGACGATTGCGTCCGCCGAGGTGTCCACCCCAGAGGCATCACAGGCGGTGCGCAGTTTGGCCGTCAGGTCGTCGAGCACTTGGCGTGCAACAATGATGCTAACAGTGCGATCATGGGCACACCGGATGACGGAAGATCCTATTTCGCGCATCGCCTGTCTGCTCTCTGTCAACGACAGGGCCGCAATGCCCTTGACCAACTCTGTGAACTCGGCATCCCGGTTGGCCGAGCCGGAGCCGAAGCCGGCGGTAGAGGACATTCCTTGTGGCAATGAGTGGCTCTTTGGCGATGACTGGTTGTGGTCGGATTGTGTGGTATACTGTTTATGGCAAGACCGAGTTGCGGTTTGTACAGCAGTCTCGTTCGTGGTGAATTGACGTTGTTGATGCGTAGACGTCGATGTTGTTTGTGGGGTGTGGAAGCTTAGAGCTTGAGCTCCAGGCACCACTGGCTGGCGGGGTGTGTTCGTACTTGCCCCTCATAGGTTCTAACAAGCTTTTTCTCAGTATAAAAACACATTAATCTCTTGTAGTATAGTGGTCAGTATACGGGCTTGTCACGCCCGGGACCCGGGTTCAATTCCCGGCGAGAGAGACACTTGTTTTTTTTATCATTTCGTCATTTTGTTTTTGTAACTTACGTAGTTGGATTTTTTTTAACACTTTGCAATGTACTTTTTTTATATTTCTTTTCCAAATATTGATCATCAGTAATATAATGTTGCTATTTCAAAAATATAACCAAGTATAATGACAAAGATAAAACTTTATACCAAATATATAAACATTAAATATACAGTCACAAACGCTTAAGCCCAAGAATTCTTCTTTTTTTCCAACCAAAGGCCCTTCTCCTGCCAGCAGTCTTCCAACCAACGCACCAGCCCATCATCTGTCGTGGGTAGTTCGTCCAAAGGAAACCGCCGCACATGGACGTGAAACTTGTAGCCCTTGTTTCGAGACGATAGACTCGCCACAGTCAGCGTGTCTATCATGGTGGGTGCTGCCTGGAACGTGGTGCCGTGCTGGTATGCAATCGTCAGATCGTAGACGGCGCGCACATGTGCTGACTGTCGTAAATGTTGCACAGTCGTGATGAACCCCTTCGTCCGCGGGTGCAGCACATAGGCCGACGACGGCGCTTTCTTGGAGGACTGGCGGCACCAGGCCACAGCCTCGTCATACTTTTGTGGCGTGTAGCGTGTTGCTTCAGAAAAAGAAATGAGCCACGTCGGCCATTGGCGCTGCGGGTTGGTGATGCCCGCAAAGACGCGGTCGAGCTCACGTCGGTCGCGGTCCCAGCGGCGGCTCACAAGCGGCATGCCTAGCGCCCAGAGCCCCCAGCCGAGGAATGGGACCCATTTCAGCTGGGTCTTGGCAAAGTAGCGGCAGCGGCCGAGCATGCCGGCACGGAGGGCGACGGCCTGGATCATGTAAAAGTCGGACCACGCGACATGATTGGCAACAACAATAGCGGATTCGCCCGGCGGCAGAGTGTCGCCCGAGACAGTAATGGTTGCGCCATTGGCCTTTGTGAAGATGAGCTGGATCCAGGCCCAGACGGACTCGGCGGCCGCAGAGGCCCAGTCATAGCAGAGGTTGGGGGCCAGAAGGGAGACTGGGAGGAGGGCGGAGACAAAGATGTCGACCAACAGCAACCACAAGAGCCAGGGCGTCACGAGGGCAATGGCGCGGAGCATTGTGATAGAGTTATTGCAAATAAGGGCGTTTATCGTCGGCTTGTGTCGAGCTTCCTAATAGACCAAGACAAAGGCCAAGATCAAAGAACAAATGAATAGACTAAGAATAAATCAAAAAGACAAATGGTTATTCGGGCTTCAAAACTCATAGCCTAGAGCCTCTGGATCTCACCAAATCAAGATTCAACAGGAGTCAACCAGATTCAAAAGGATGCGGTCAACACTTTGCAAAGCGATTACTACAAAAACAATCTCTCGGAAGCTCCGTGTGCCGTGTCAAGTGCGGGTCAAAGCAAGCAAGCCATCGTCTTGTGGGCACGAGTCCTGTTTCAGTCATGCGACGTGTACTCAATAAGCTCAGATGTACTTGTCCAGCAGTTAAGAGTACACCGTAGGGCTTGGGTCTGAGTAAGACACGCTCCGATTTACACTACTTTGTATGTAAGATATCTTACTCATTCTCTTCTCTACCAGAAATACAGTCGATGATGTAGTGTAGTGGGACTATGCAAAGTGCACTATATCTATGTAATCAAAGTTTCATAGTACGCACCAGACTGCGTCCTATCATGTATTGTAAATGTCAAGCCAAGGCTGAGCCACAACGACACGCAATCAAGGCAAGAGACAACGATCACAGACGTGAGATAAAGTATGCTTCATGGGTCTTAGAGGTCTACGGAGTAAAAAGTATAAATGTACATAGTAGAGCCTCGCAGCTGGCAGATGCGCCGGTTTAAATTCAAAGTCCCCAAGTGGTTATCGCTTAGATCCTTGGCTTCCCGATTTGGACAGAAGATTCCTCAGTGTGGCTGATGTTTCTAGAGGTCTGGAGGATGTATTATTATCTGGTAGATTTAGTACGGTAAGGTTATAGTATGGTATTGATGAGATACAACCCAGACCAACAAATAAAACGAAAACGAAATAGAAAACGAAATAGAAATAGAAATAGAAAGGAACTAGAAAAGAAAGATCATAGTCACCGCTACAACTCGCCGGCGTAGATTTGCTGCTTAGAATGTTGGGAATTGCAAGGAGGACGTGCATGAGACGGCATGTATGTAGGAGAAAATAAAGAAAACAAATTGTAGAGGAGCTGCACGCTGTGTACTGCCTTCCTGCACGCGGGGAACAGGGCCGGCTCATTTTTGCAACATCCGAGCTGCTAGCCGGCGTGCGGGAGAGGCGGTGCAAGTCTAATGACGCTCTTTGTTTCTTTATTCTTAATTCTTTTTTAATTCTTTTTCTAACTGTTCTTTTTTTGTTCTTTTTAACTCATACTTACCTGTCGACATACCAGGCCTGGTTGTCGTCACCACATGGAATCTTTTGTCTTCTAAGGGCCGTGTTCGTGTGTATAGGATCTCCGAATATTTGTTTATTTTCTTCTTCGATTTTATTTGACTCATTTGTATGTCCCCTCATAATCTTGCATTTATTTGTTTACTAAATCCGCTTGATAATTTTGCTTGATTTACATCAACCTCCAACATGGTGTTGCAATTGTTCGTCCGTGCTGACAACATCTACCCGACAGTAGATGTAGTTCATATTGACTATATATCACATCATGCCATCGCCCATTCAAATTTATATCCATCCAACTCGACAATAACTGCATCTCCTCTGTCGTCTATTCGTCGAGCCTCTCATCCGCATGCTTCATGCCAGCAGAATCCGGCTTAATTCAATCACTTTGTTTATTCTCCCTTCTATCGAATCTGCTACTGACTCCTGCTTGACTTCTTGTTGGCTTGGAGCCCTTGCATAATCTAACTGTGCTATTCTTTTGCCTATCATTAGATATTCTCAAGTCTCAACTCCTTGCGATTCGGCTGCAGATATTCTACCTCAGTAGCGCTAGTTCCCTCTTCTCAACTTCTTCTCTCCCCTCTCCTATCTTCTCCCGCTACTCGGCCTCGATCCCAAACTTTCAAACTGTTTCACCTTTCACCAAGTGTCAATCAGCCAACCGAATTTTGCTTTGGTACAAACTTAATATCGTCCGCTCTTTACTTTTTACGTCGATATTTTACTTGACGTATCTCCACCGTACAGTCTCCGCACTGTACGCCTTCACCCACACTTCCCACCCACCATCGCCATCGCTCCTTCCCATTTCCACTTTCCTCTTTTTCCACTGCCTCCTACCCTTTTTCTCCTCGGACCCTCGACCCACCTTTTCTTCCAACCGCTGCTCTCTCCTGCTTCGTTCTTTTCTCCGAATCCCCTGCCCGCCGCATCCTGCCTTATTTCGTCTCTCTTTTTTGTCTTTCCTGTCTTTCTTCGTGTCTCTATTTTCTGCTCTTTCCGTTCTGGCCGTTCCTCGTGGGTTTCATAATCTATCTATTTTTGCGTGATTACCCCCTCGCGCCTTCCATTGATTGATTTCGACCTGAAGTATTACTCATCAACAACGGCTTCCTTCCTACTTTTTACAAACGTCACCAAAACACCTCAACGCACGCGGACTATTTCCACCAACGCTCCGCTACAGCACGAACTCATCGCTTCCCAAGGCACTGCGCACACGCACTGCACTACGCATTTCGAGTACTACACCGCACCTCGCAGGGTAGGACCAGCCCTCGCAGCACCTACCAATTGCCTGCGGCCCCCCTTCTCCTGTAGATCTGATCCGATCTTGATCTTGATCCCGATCATTCTATCTGTTTTTTTTCTTACTCTGTACATCGCCAACCTCGCATAATCAATACCCGATCTCGCTCGCTCTGTGCCCTGGCCACATTCTACCGGCATAACCATGGAGTCATCATTATCGCCAACCCAGGAGTCGAGTGCCCAGCTGGCTTTTCTCAAAAACGCAAACGACAAGCGCGTTACTAGAGGTAGGCCTTTGTCCTTATTTCTTTCTGTGTGGCTTCTCCAAACCACCTCTAACTAACAGATGGCAACCCCCCGAAACGCCGCGGCCCCAAACCCGACAGCCGCCCTGCGCTCACTCGTCGCCAGGAACTTAATCGCCAAGCCCAGCGCACCCACCGCGAGCGCAAAGAGCTCTATATCAAGGCCCTCGAAGATGAAGTCTTGCGTCTCAAGGAAATCTACAGCTCTATCGCCCAGGACAAGGATCGGCTGGCCGAGGAGAATCGCCAGCTTAGACAGATGCTCACCCAGCAGCAACAAGGCGGAAATATAGGCAGCGGCGGCCAAGGCCCCTCGTCTGGTCCCTCGTCTGGTGGTGGCGGTGGCGGTGGTGGCGGCCCCGGCGATGATACGGCTAGCAATCCGAGCATTGGCTACTCTGGCAGTGCTTCTGGAAGCTATGGCGGCCCAGCGCCCAGCTCCAATACCAGCGCCTTCACACCACCGCCCTACGGCCAGCGCGGTATGATCTCTCCGACAGACCTATCTTCATCCATCAGCCGGAGGACTTCCCAGAGTCAGCCAAGTCAACATCAGCACCAGCATCAGCACCAATACCACTCTCAAGTCCAGCCCCAGTCTCAGGTCCCACAACTCACACAGCTCTACCCACGCAACACCAACATCGACTATGAGCAAGCCGGCATCGACTTTGTCCTGACGTAAGTTATTGTCGCTTTCAACGATATATATATATATATATATTGTCTTTCGCTTTCCTAACCATTTCTTTTGAATAGCCTAGAAAAGCCGTGTATGGAACACTTGCCATGGCTGATGGAGCACTGCGCCGAGACGGGCAGCGACGCCTGTGGCCACGCTCTTATGGCCTCATGCCCACCCAGGCCATTCTTCGATCTCCAAGACACCACCTCGTTCGGATTCTCCAATATTGAAGCCAGCATCGTCCCGGGTGCGGGTGTGGCTCGCGAGCCCGTGACCTTTGCTCCTGGCACTGCGCCCGGCCAGCGCACGTGGGAACTCTCCAAGGCCGACCTAAACACTCTCCTCGCTCTCAGCGCCAAGCTTGACCTCGACGGCGAAATCACCCCGGTCATGGCCTGGGGCATGGTCCTAGCCCATCCGCGTCTCGGCGAACTCACTCTGCAGGACTTTGCCAAGGTGACTGAGGAGCTGGCGGGCAAGGTGCGCTGTTATGGTTTCGGCGCCGTCACGGAAGAATTCGAGGTCCGCGATGCGCTGGAAAATATATTTTCCACCAAGCCCGACCACGTCAACACAATTACCGGTGTCTTTGATTTAGGCACCTTGCCCCAGACCCACGGCCAGTTTATGGGCGGGTACCAGGCAGGTGCTGCTTTTAGTGAGCCGCCAGCGCCGGGGGACAAGCACACAGTCGACATGATACAACCAGGCTTTGCTGTGGCAATGTAAACGTGCTGTAACGGAACTTGTTCTATTTTTGTGTCTTTGCTTTTTTTATTGGATGATGATGATTACGCCCTCAAGAAATAGGATGAATGATTGGCCTGTTCTCTTTTCTATTATTACAATTTGATGTAATTTTTTTTTGGATACCAAGTTGTTTGATGCAAAACGACACGGCACGAGAATGTTTGTTGTGGTGGGCGGCTGGCGGCAGTTCCATTTCTATCTAAATCAAGTATTTCAAGAGTCTACAATATACAATGCATGCTTTTTACTCTATCTATCCAAACACACTTTCAAACTCTGTCTCCGCCATGATGTCCAACCAATGGCTCCGGCTCGGCGGCAGGTCTGTGTCGTACCGCACCCACACCATATCCAGCAGCTGCCGGGCTACAGTAATCGGTCTTGGTGGCAAGTTCTGCTCGAGTCTGCATAGGCGCTGCCTGAGCTTCACACGGGATTGCAGGATGGCCTCGACCGATACTAACTCGGACGGAACGGAAGATGGGCTGTCCGGTGCCGCTTCAATCATAAAAGCAGGAGCTTTTCCAGCAATAGAGGATATGCCACCGTCGTTGACATCAAGTCGGAGAGCACTGCCAGCACAAATGACCAACAGTGGCTGCAGACAGCGCATAGGCGAGTCAGGCGAGATGGCCTCGAGAAGATGCACTGTTCTCAAAGCCATAGGCATCATCGAACCACTCCTGCCAATGCTGGGGTTGATGCCAGGTAGCAAAGGATCGCTGTCTCTAGGCGATGGCTGTGCAGCCTGCGTCTGCGTCCGGCTGGGCAGGTTATCTAAGAGCTCGGTCACTTGCCGTCCCTGTTGCTGCTGCTGCTGCTGGTTCTGGGCATCCTGCGGTGTAGCTAGCAAATCAGGGAATGTCTGGTACAGCTGCAAAAGCGACAACAATCGAAATGCCTCGGCCGCATTGTAGATATCCGACCTGAGCTCGGGACTAGCAGGCGGACTTTCAGGCGGTGGCGAAAGGAAGCCATCTTCATTTACCTCTTCGTCGATGATGCACGAGCCGTAGTTGTTGTTGTTGTTACCACCGCCCCCGCCGACAAGCGTCGGGATGCTGATAGAGAGCAGCATCTGCTCTAGGGACTGGCCCTCTTGAATGTCAAGCATCGACTGATATAAGAGCTGGTACGTGGCGCGTGAGGTTGTCGCATGCCGCCACCGCTTCCGCGACCGCCGGCACAAGGCCATGACCTTGCCAAACAAGCCCACTAGCACAATCGGCACTCCCGCCCAGGCATGCAGGCTCAAGCTTGCTTTGTCCTTCTTCTTGCCACTGCCGCCGCTGCCGCTCCCATTCAGTGGTGGCGGCTGCCAGTCCAGGAGTGCTTGTATATCCTCCTGGTCGTCGGTCACGACACTGCGGACCATCTCCTCGTAGAGAAGACAGCCGCGGAAGAACTCGAGCAGCTCACGATCGTCGTCTGAAAGCTGGTCAGCACGCAAGTCAATCAGGTCAATGACAGACCGCGCATTGCGCAAGTACTGGATGCCCAACTGCCGGGCGTCGATCCAGCTGAGAGACGAGCTCATACAGAACAACGAGGTGAGCAGGCCTGATGGGAAGCTAAACTCTTTCTTCTGAACACCGCCCTTGTCTGTAAAGAGGTCTTGCAACTCGTTGATAAGTGCCTGCGTTGACATCTGCGGCGCCAGCATGACGATTTCGCTGATATTAGGGGGGCGCTTAGGCAGCGAGGCTGCAGCCATGGTCTGCATGGAGAAGAATACCGCCTCGTTAGACGACCACAGGTTCGAGCAGAGACGACGAAACGGGTTCGATGGTGAGTCCATGGCGGCCCACATGCCACACACCGACTTAAACCACAGTTCGACAAGCGATGTGCCTGTCAGTGTCAGGGTACGTGATGGTGATGGGGACAGGCTCTCCCGTCGGTGTTGCTCTTGTTGTATTTGTCTTTGTCGTTGCTGCTGCTGATGCCGCATTCGCATATCCATCATGCGTTCCGGCTGCCACAGTGCGAGCGTGAAATCTTCATCGATATCGCTGGGCTCGTTTCCTCGGCTCCGATATGCGTTTTCAGTCGTATTCCCGATCCCATGCATACCGTGTCCCAGCCCACTATGAGTAGTCCCGATCATATCACCAGAGATTATGGAGCCCATGTCGAAACCTGCGTCGCCATAATTATAATTAGCGGCATGCCATTCCTCACGGTCTATTGGAATATCTGCCGGTCCGGGGGACGAGCTTATGGATATCACAGACGGCGAGGGCACCAAGTAGGGCGACGATGATGTGTGCACATGGGGTGTATGTGCGTGCATGACGGGTGAATTGTGATTCATGGAAGAAGACATGGGCGACGATTGCGCATGACGCGGCTGCTGCGCGTGATGCGTGTGATGCACTGCGTACATCATTGATGATAGTGGCGAAAGCGGCACGGGCGGTACTTGTGATAAGGGTATACCCGGCGCCATCTGTTCAGCTTTGACTAACGGCGGCTGAGGCGAGACTGTTGCTACGGTTGCTGGCGATCCAGACGAGGACGAGGCAGATGACAGTCCTTCCACTGCTGGCTTGATCGACTGGGTCATGGCCGACGCCAGCTCCGAGAATTGTGCAATGGAGTTCGCGCCTGCAGTGTTTGTGCTTGCACTGCCTTCCGCCACGCTGGGCCCGGAAAAGTCCATCATAGCCTCACCCCTGGCTGCCTGGGCCTTCGCTGTCGGGTGCTCGTACTTGGTCGACCATCGCAGGACTTGGCGATATCCTGGGCAGGTGATTCCGCGATTAATGCAGTTACGGCATGCAGGCACAGCCTCGTCGCACTTGAGCCGCTTGGCTTTGCACACACGACATCCCGAACGGGATTTGATGTGGCGGCTCATGGTGTATAATGTATAGGTGTGTGTTTACTGCTTGTAGTGGTTCTGGTCTTGTTGTCGATTCGCTTGGTCGGATGTCGTCACCATAACTATCGTGACTATTTAGGATATAGGATGTCTGTCGTGGATAAAGGTGTCGTTGGCTCAGTCGTCAGTCGTTGAATCAACCATGCGTTCGGTCGCTCGATGCGTTGGTGCACTCTCGCCGAGTGAAATCTTCATACTTGTACGCAAGGCGTCGGTGATGCAGCAGACGCAACAGATGGTCAGATGAGTCAGCTGGGCGTCGCGTTAATGCATGGGAGAAAGTGTGAGGTCGCTCCTTCCTGGTACAGTATGAATTTTGCGGGGTAAGCAACCTATTATCTCATAGAAACTCAGATGTATGAGAAATACCAGAATGTCGGTACTCTAACAAAATGTACAGAGTAATACAAACATATATCCATAAAAACAACACCAGAGACCAAACACATGGGGATCGTGACATTTTACGCTGTTTTCCGGGGGACCTGAAGAGCCGTTACATAACTGGCTGTAGATAGGCGGACCGGCGGTTATAGTGGGGCCTCTCCTTCTATCGGCGCCCCTATTGACGGCTGTCCACATATCGTATCAGCGGGTGTTTTCTTATCAGCGAAGCAAGCCCTAGTGCATGCCGAGAAGGCCTATTCGGGCAAGTACAGCCAGTAGCGTTATGATTAGTCATCTCTTAGAGCACACGCCAGCACGCGCCGAGCTCTACGAAGTCTTACTCCGTACGTGCAAGACGGAGTAATCTGTACAGAGAAGCTCAAGGGTATTATTTATCATCCGCGGATAAGGATTGAAGGGCATTACACATGTTGTATCTGTAGTCAACGCCGCAATTGGCTCTTCACGTTGCAGCGCACGACGAGCGCCGAGCCGGGTGAATGAGAGGCGACCAGCTAAAGCGAGACGGTCTATCTGGAGAGGAATTATCTTCGTATCCTTAGAGCATGGAATGAATATAATGTCAACTGCGACTGGCCTGATGATAAAGATACCAGTTCATCGATATGACCACCGCGCCCAGCCTTGGCATTAATACCGTTGAAAGTATCCAAAACGCGGCTATCAACACAAGTGCCGGCATCTTGGATCCTTCCTGAAAAGTGAATTTGTACTATCAGTCGCACAGTCAGCCAGCCAAGATAGCCAAGGCCAAAGAAAGACCGAGCCAAGCCGTAGGGAGCATAGTACGTTGCGTCGTCAAAAGTACCGAAAGGTATACCATGCCATCGCTTTAGTGAGAGATAGCCATCATGGCACACAATTCACGTCTTTGTACAAGAGCCGGGACATATCGTTCCAGCCTGCGACGTATTTTTTGTATCAATTGATGGGAACGGCACATTGCCGAATGCCTCTGATATGGTCGTAAATGACTATTGATGAGCATTACTATATGGTCGACGTTCGGTCACCTTGTGTAACGAGACACCGCATTGCCTTATCCTAATCGCTGTATCTGCGATGTTCTTTCAAATCATTACTTCACAAAAAAAACCACACGGCGCTGCATGGCCCCTCTGTAGATCGCCGTTTGCCCTGTCGATCTTGAAGCTTGACCACTGGTAGGATACTGAGATACTGCCCCAGGTCTGGAAATTGCCGATCATCTTAACCAACACTATTGCAATATCACTGTTATCGTTATCTGATGATATCATTTGATGCATCGCCATCAATTTTAGATGGTGACACCGACACCTTGCGATGGTTCGAAAGGTTGTACGGGTAGAGTCGTTGATGCATAATATAGCCGTTTGGGAAGAAGGGCAATGTAGACGTAATGCACAACCCCCGGAATCAGCTGCTATGGTTCGGTATTTATTTACTTAGAAAAAAAATACTTACTGTAATCACAGCCGTCCTTCTACATCTTCTACATCGGTCCGGCCTCGACATAGGTCGTCTTAATGGTCTATATACACGACGGCGTAATACGCGAACTGGTACCAACGGCGAAGCATCCGCGATAATCAATTTGCATTGTTTCGCATTCTTTTTTATCCCTCTAGTATGTCGTCTGACTTGGTCTACTGCACATGACGTCATCGTTTCCAGCGGGCTTTTTACCACTTTCCTGCCCCCTAATCTGCATGACCTACCCATGTCTTTAAACCACTACGGCTTGTAGGTATCAGTTTGTCTCTTGATCAATCTTTATTGTCGCCGAATCTTGGGACATGGCGGGCATAGCCTTGTAGTTTGTGGTTACTACAGTATTCTAGACGGCATATGAATCGGATCATTACGAGTCTGCTCTTCTGCTTGAATAGTAAAAGTTGTATAGAATAAAGTGACCAGTACAGTGTCGGTCTCTTAAATATCTTTGCGCCTCTCTGCCTGCCCCCTCGGCCAGAGTTATGGTACAGGTGTACCCTACTGCACCAGGTTCGCCTCTTCGCAAGCTTTTATTTGATTACATTCAATGTCACATCAGAGCGGTGATCAAACAGTGGTAAACAAGACATTGAATTAAACTATGTCTAAAGAGATGGGATGCGTTACGTCAAAGAAGCCAAGGACAAGTCGAGAAGCAAGTGTCTCGGACAAATTAGATGTTTAGACACTGAAATCACCAGCACGGAGTATATGCAGAGACGGCCCACGAAGCAACTGGCCGATTCCACCAGCCTATGAAAATCGGCCTTCTCTTGCTGCCGCCTTCCCCTCGTCTTGCCACTGCTGCATAGCCTCATTATAGAACACTCTTGTTTCGAACTAAAGTCGTATCTACGTATGGTCGCAGTCGCGGGCGACTGGTCAGTCTTGAAACAAAACAATGAGGTCATTCGAAGAGTAAAGCCGGTATAATTCATCGTAATCGAGCTGTGTTGATTAATGCCAACTGTCACAACTCTCGGAAGCATAAAAAAGTGCATAGTTGTTCTGTTTTAACGCTATTTAAATATAAGTAGACTCAGCAATATGACTGCTAACATATGCAAAGCAAAACGCAAAAGCCTTTCGTTCGGGGGAATAATGATATTGATGTAAAGCCAAGCAAATAATAGATAATAAAACAATGTAGGAGAAAGCCAGGCCGAACCAGAAACCAGAAACCAGACAGCTAACCAAAATTACACAAAAGATATATAGATGGGGAAAAAAAAGACATGCCGCCAAAGACCGATTAGGTCGAGTCTCAGAACCGGACACAAAAAAAGAAGGGAAAAAAATTACAAGTATAATACCGGAAGAAGAATTGGCGGATGTGTTGCAGATAATGCACCGAGGTCAACACTTGCACCAGAGGGTCGTAAAGCATTAATCATTAAGAGTCAAAGAGCCGCAGCTATACATAGCGTTGACTACTCTAATCGGAGTGATTGATGTCCTCGAGGTGGCCGGGAGAGCCGTGGGAACCGTCACGCTGATGGACCTTGCTGTGACGGCGCAGGTTGCTGACAACACTGAACGGTCTTCCGCAGCCAGGGTGGTCACAAACAAAAGCTGTGATGTTAGCTATGGTTCAACTGAAGGCAAAATACATGTGCTGAAGTAGAACTTACGCTTCTCGCCAGTGTGGCTATACATGTGTGTCTGGAGCGAACTGGGGCGAGTAAACCGCTTGTCGCAAACCCGACACTTGTGCTTCTTCTGGGCAGTGCTCTGCTGCTTAGAGCTGAACTGGCCCATCATCGACTGAGGTGCAGGAGGCTGGTGAATGCCCGTGGGCATGGGGCCGCCAATGTATGACTGGCGGCCAGGCATCATAGGCTGGCGCTGCAGCGAACGCGGCTGGCACTCAATGTCCGAACCAGGCGTGCTCTGAGAGTAGTCGGTGATGTTAGAGTCAACCGAGCCGCCGTTGTAAAGGCTGCCTGAAATGCTCGAGCTGGCGCTGTGCGGTGTCGGGAACCCGTACGAGTCGCCAGAGCCGCGCGAGGAACGGCTGCCGTCAGCGTTCGTGCGGTAGTTTAGGGGACGCGGCGTATCTTGGCTGAGAGACAGGATACCGTGGCTGGCTTCGATGGCGTCCTGAAAATTCCGGCGGTTATCCATGTGGTTGCCGTCCGGCTGCGAGAAGCGGCGAGCGGCATCAGCCACAGCCGCAGAGTTAGCGTCGATGCCGTACGATGCAACAGCTGCGTTAGCAACGCCGTGGCCGCCGCGCATGGAAGTGGCAGGGGCGTAGCCCATCTGGTCATATGGTGTAGCACCACCAGAAGTGACGTATGCAGACGACGCAGGGTGGATGGGCGAAGGAGACGAGTAAGCAGTTGCTGTATCAGTGTACGCAGCGGTACTGGTAGTCGCAACAGACAAAGGCACCTGGGGGCCGGTGTGTTGTTGCTGCTGTGAGTGCGAGTGGTGGCCCTGGTTCATGCGGTTCATGCCATTCATCCCGTTGAGCACATCGTGTGGCATCGACAACATATTAGAGCGCTGGTCGACAAACGAGCTGTTGCGCTGACTGACAGGAGCAGGTGCAGTCACGGTAAGCGGTGAAGTACTGTAGGCCATAGACGAGGCCGCGATACCTGCTGGTGGTGGCAGAGGCTGCTGTCCAAGGGGAAGCTGCTTCGGCTGGGCATTCTGGGGAGCTGCCTGGGGGAAGCGCTGGCTGTGACTGTGCTGTGTGTTGATCGGGGACTGCTGGCTCTGGGAGATTGGCGAGTGCTGCTGCTGTTGGTGATGTGCTTGGTGCTGGTGCTGTGGACTGGGCTGAGGCAGGTAATGCTGCTGCTGCTGTGTCGACCTCCGGAGATCCAGATCAAGAGTCTGTTGCTGCTGTTGTTGCTGCTGTTGCTGGAGGTAGGAGTTCTGGTGGTTGACGCCAGACTGTTGTGAAGATGGCGCCCATGGGTTTGTGAAATGGGGCACGCCCGTGTGGTGGTGGTAGTTGTTGTTCATTGTGTCAACACTGAGAGGAAACCGTTGCTGGTGGCTTGCATCAATAGCCATAGTCATTGTGAAGTGTATGCAGAAAGAAACCCGTCCGTGGTGGTTTCCAAGTCAGAGAGAGTAAAAGGATATATAGGCCGCTCGTATAAGAGATGCTATCAGTGGTCAAGAAGTACGAGGGATGAGAGATAGGCAGGTATGATAAAAAGATGAGAGATGAATAATAAAACTTTTAAGGATGAGGGAAGAGTGATATATAGATGAAAGTTAGAAAGCTGTAAAATATGCAGGAGGAAGATGGGAGAAGTTCAAGATATATAAAGATAGAGAACACGTCGAGGAGGAAAAAGGAAAGAAAATACGTAGGAGAGTATGGCAGATGAGTGAATGGTGCTAATAAAGCATATGGGATGGTATGTTATGGAGATGGGAGGATGTACACAAGTACACAGTAGCATCATAGTACAAGACAAAAGTATCTCTGGCGTTGTTAACACTGATCATAGAGTATGTACTCTGTAGTGCGTAGTGCGTAGTAGGATGGGGCAGGTCAGCCGGGGGTGTATCGATGTATCCTGGTCGGGCTGGTTCTGAGGGGTGGTTGTAGTGGGAGGTCAAGACTCCGCAGACCGTCTCTGACACGTCTATTCTACTGCTTGGGCTCGTGTTATGGCCTTGTCTTTTCTCATTCGGGCAGTGTTTCGTTTCCAACGTTGCGCTCGTTGCGTGGGATGCTAAGTGCCGTGATACGACGTCTATGTGTGGACCGTCTCAGTCTGTGTCCATCTCTACATAGTACTCTGTATCGCTTGTGGCTATTAACGTTCTTTATTTCTTCACTCTTTACACCTTGATACATCAACGTGCACGCCGCGTGGTGCTTCACCTCGTGCTTGTTGCTCTGTGCTTTGTTGCTTGCTGCTCGCTACTCCTACAATGTGCTCTTCGCCTGATCCTCTTCCCGAACGACGTGCAATTTCTAATTTCTAGACCCCTATTCTTTATTCTCTTGTTCTCATTCATGGCCAAGAAAACTCGCCTTCGACAAGGCCATGTGCCTTTCTTTTTTCACGTCTTCTTTGAATAACAAATAACAAAATAGAAGTTATTACATTTCCTGCTTGTCTTTTTCTTCTTCTCCTCCTGGCAGTAGACTGCGCGCAAGATGTCCACAGATTTGTCCTAGGAGCTATCAAGATGGAGCAAGGACTGATCCTCCGATAGAGCGGTGCTTCATCCCACTCTAAAGCGACTGTGAGCACGGCCTTGGGTCATAAAGTGTATTATATACTTGTTTGATATATTTAATACTAATCTATCTCTGCACCCCAGTGATGATCGACAAATGTCAACCGTGCCAGCTCTTAAACGTCGTGCCATAGTTTGAAATTACATTTGCTTTTACATTTTCTCCTATTATATTTAGGATTTATTCTTTTATATTTTCCCCCTTCGTTTTAGAAAGTAATAATATCATAATAGCATTTTGGCAGTCTATCTGGCACACTTCAGTATATTTCTTTTTATGGTTTACGACATCACTCTCCAATACTGAAAATGCCAACAAACCCCGCTGGGATTTATGACATCGTTGACCTAATTTATGATGATTATTTAGGTGCTACTACGTGCTCACCAAAATTACTCTGGGTTTACTATGAGTACTCTGCACTTTGCATGCGCATGCAATGTGTGTACTCCTTGTGCTTTCAAGAGATGGGTACCGAGAGGGCGATGTATGTAGCTCCTCCAGAGTGGAACAGACTTAAACTTGAGGGTGTATAGCATCAAAGACGCAACGACACGAAGTGTAGATTGTATACAGAGTACTATGTAGAGCCGGGGTTTAACTTGACAGAAAAGCCGGAATGGGGGCTGTCGATACTTTGTTATGATGTAAGTACATAGCTATATGTAAGGGACGATCACAAGCAGGTAACAGAATAACGGGCCAAGCTACCTTTTCTTCCCGGATACCAGATATCAGATCTAGAGAATGGTAGACGATGGACGGTTAACATTGGCACTGTACGCTTCTGCACATTGGGTTCTGGCTTGTCCCTGAGCTAAGGCCGAATTGTACGATGTACATACGGAAGACGGTGATATCATTCTCGATCGCGAATGTTGAGTCTCTCGCTATACACAGTCGTCAATGTCGATATAAATGTCGGGGTCCATACGAATGTCGCATCGCTGTCATGTTATTTTTAATTTAGTGATTCAATATATGTATTTGTGTTGTTTCTTGATGCTTCTTTTTTTTTGGCCTGTCTATTACCGTCTTCCTTCACGGAGGATTCCGAGGACCATCCAGTTGTACCCTGATACTCCATTGGTACTTCTCTTCAGTGTCACCTGGATACAACGGCGGGTGATGGAAAATATCCACCGTTTTTTCTCTCTTTCTTTCCTCTCCTTCTCCTTCTCCTTCTTCTTCTTCTTCTTCTTCTTTTCTTTTCTTTTCTTTTGTTTTCTTTTCTCCTCACCTTCACTGTTTGTTTTTCTCTTTCCTCTTCCAAACTCCGACAGACTATGATGGTATATGGGTCTGTTTTTTTTTTATATCTCAAGACGGATACTCTGTTTTGTACGGAGTATGGAGTTGAGAATGAAAGTATGTACATAATAGTGGATTGCAAAGTACTATGTACTCCATATTGATATGTAAAGAGCCAATGGCAAACGAGGGGTACAATTAACATAATAATATCCCATTTCACAAGAGCAGAATTCCCAGTAGTATTTTACCTCCCGCGTTGTTTTTTGCCCTTTTTACTTTCTTTATTTTTCACCTTTTTCTTTATTTTTTTCTCTTTTACTTTTTGCCTTTCTTTTTGGGTTTTAGCATCTCATACGCAGATGCAAGGGAGATAGAACTACCCGTAGGCTAGTGGGGTCTTCTAACGCCTTGGAAATAAGAGACAGCCCAGAGACACGAGTAAGACATCTAGTAGAGGTTGGGAGAGCAAGAGACACAACAAGAGACACAGAGACAAGAGATGATCCCCGGACTACTATGTACAGCAACATGTTTGTGACAGAGCGGAAGACGGAATAATGGGGGCGAGGGTTCCAGAGCAGCGGTAAACTTGTGGTCTAGGTGGTAGAGCAGAGAGAGTGACGTTCTCGTACATCGTAGACAGGGAAGAGGATGTGTGACTACGAGTTATGGCGGTGATCACGCATATCTGCGGATCTTATGAATATGATTATGATAAATGCAGATAGCAGCTTTATCTTACTTTATCAAGCTCTTTTATTTCAATGTTATTACTACGTTTAAAAGGGAGAGAAATAACAAAAGAAATAACAAAAGAAATAACAAAAGAAATAACAAAAGAAATAACAAAAGAAATAACAAAAGAAATAACAAAAGAAAAGGGACAAGGGGCGGGACAAGTAAACCATGAATCAAAAGCAAGGCGCAATCATCACGGAGCCACAGAATCAAAGAAACCAACATACAGAGCACGGAAAGGTGATGGGGATAGCAGTGTGGGTGGCAACAAAAAAAGAAATAAAAATAAAAATCTTGGCCAGTAGCCAGGGTGGTGTAGCCGGGGGGACTATGTCGATTATGTTTATGTGGGTGACGGATTACATAGTAGAAAAAGTAAGGCATGTGGGAGCTAAGCAGGATGGAGGATTACGGATACATGTAATATGTTTGGATTAAGCTAAAATAATTCCTTTTTCACCTTTTTTCTTTCCTTTTTAGGTGGCCAGAAATCAAAGAAATAACACAGTCGCGAGTAGGAAATAAAACCGATAAATTTAAATTCATAAACATAAATATGTTAGTAAATAAAATTTGTGAATAAAACGTCCTGCCATTGTTATTCGGAAGAAACACTAGAATAAAGTGCCATTAGAAGGAAGACAACAAAATGTGCTATATAATGGGCTTATGGTGAATGAGCGCGATATCTAGAGTACGGTGAAAGATACATTAAGTATACTGTACTGACGCCTCTGTCGTCATTGGCGTGCGAGGGTGTGCTTAAATGCTGGGCGATACAAATATCGTATGTACATAGATACATGTGATGATATACTACAGCGCTGAAGTTAAGCTTCGTGATACCGATGGACTAGGAATACCAGGCGGCAGACTGGGCCGAATTAAGGTAAAATTATCCAAAAAGACCAGCTAGTAGAGGCAAAGAACACCAAGAGAAAGGATAATGGAGAAGGAGAAGGAAAGAACCACATAACAAAAGGTAATGAGGGCAATAATAATGAATATTAATGAAAGGAAAGGAATCGAAAAAAGCCCTAATCAAAGAATTATTGTACAATGTACTCTGCACAATCCTATGCGCGGAGAGGAGGCCGGACTCCACGACTGGTTCGAAGAGAAGTCAACACCGGCAGGGGATAAAAACTAATACTGATTTAATGATACAGATACGCTTAGAATGTGACCGCGACAATAACTTTTATGCTGCTTATTGGTTATGCAACGGCATAATCCGTTCATGCCAAATGATTACTGCACATCTGCCGTCGCTTAGGAGTCATAGCCAGGTCGTAGAATATGTTATCCTCTCAGATCTATTAATGTTGTGCTGTTGAACTGCGTTTCCTTGACAGTAGGCCTAGTGCCATCGGTGCATTGCTCCTCCACCAAGTCCCGTAGCACGAAGCCAGATGTAGTGGATGTACGGGGTAGTCGGTAGTGAAGTAATATCTGTCGTTAATTAATTACAATTTTGTGCAACTCGGGTTCTTCACAGCCGCATTACAGACCCTGCTTTTCGTGCAATTTATTGCCGTCTGTGTACAGTGTAAGACCAAATGCGAATGGGTGTAAGCCGTGAGATCTGATTTAAGACTGTATGTTTTTTTGTCAATAAAAACTGAAATAACAATAACATGTCAAATCGGACAACTCGGTATATATTGAATAAAAAATATACTCGTCGAGTCTTCGAATACATTCACAGATAACGTCGATAGTGCATACCATGCATCGAAATGAGCATCGAGTAATGAAAACCGAACTAAAGTTAGAATATTGAAATACTCCGATTACTATGTCCGTACAGATGAACCGCATGCTTTTTCCATTTCGCTATGCTGTCATTCCCTCTACTCCGTACATAGTATGTACTCTGTATCCTCCCTCCTCCCCACACACGGCAGATGAACATCTGCTACCTGTGCGCCCCTTCGCTGCTGTTTCACACGGAGAATACCATCATAGTACGAACCAGACCTGGCCCGACTACGGACACAAGAGGACTAGCCATATACTTAGTCTACGGAGTCAATCATATGTCAATGGATTTGGCATTTCTCTACTGTACTTACTGCTTGTTGCCCCTCTTCCCATCCTTTTGTTAGGCTCTACATAGTACACACACAATTTGTTCTTAACTACCATTTGGGGGATAGTGCGGTCTGGATGATCCTTTGTTGTAGGTAAACTCATCACATTTTCAGCCAGTCAATGACAGTGTCTACATTGTACGAAAAAGCCAACAGACATCGACATCACACCGGGATGCAAGGGCGGTCAAGCGAGAGGATGTATTAACGTTAGTAGAGTTGGGCAGTTCAGAGCTGAATACAATAACAAACTTAGGAAATTAATGACAACCCTTGATCGCCAATGAGTCCAACAGCCTTGTAGTTAAGATTTGACAGCCCCAATTCATTATCGTATTTAGTTCAAGACCGGGAGAAGGTAAAGGGATACTGGTGAGAGGCCCTTGGCGACGTGCCATGAAGGCCTCTTATGAACCCGAGCTATTTTTTTTGGGGGGGGGGGTTCTTCTATTTTCTCTCACTTTGTTCGACTACTGCACCCGAACTTAATGCGCGTGGTCTGCTCTTACGATCAAGGTTGCAGTTGCAGAAATGCAACAGGGTGATAATACTCTATAGTGTTGTTATCATTTGTGAAGAAGAAGGGTTTATCACCCGTACAAATACCCCGAAAACTCGTCTGCACAACCATGTATAAAAGAGAGTAGAAGTAGAAGTAGAAAGAAGGTCTCAAAACAATGCGATGCTTGGTGTGACAATGCAATGTACGTCGCAGCAATGGTAGTTGCAGAGTAGTTGCAGACGAGTTGGATGCTACGACGATACAGTAGTAGACGAGGGCGCTCTCCCGCGATGGGCGTAATCCACTTTTCAGGCGTGTGGCACCTAGAGTGTGAGCGTATGTATATATGTATTCCAAACCTTTAGGTTTTTGCAAGCATTTGGCTTTTTCACAGTATTCCGTGGGCGAGGTCTCGGGTAACATCCTTCAATTTGATGGCTTGTGTCCGTAAGTTGAATACGGGGTAATTACAAACAAAATGATAAGAGAATTTACAGGATCGGAAAATCAGACAATTATCTGGCTGGTTAAATCATCAAGAACAAAATATCAAAATAAAAGAGATACACCGAGAGAGCCAACGGACCGGCGTTGTATATTTATACTCTAGACTGTTAACGTACTCACCTGCTGAGACGATTCGATGTGCATAAAAATGCATATATCTTACATAATGCAATGGCAGCAAGGTTGGAGAGGTTGTAAGGCTGTATGTACATTGTAGGGGCGCCATAGACCTTTTTTACTTTTCCCCTTTCTTGAGTCGTTCATTTTTTCGAATTCTGACATTCGACTTTTTCCTGCACTGGTTCACTTTACACACACAGACAGACTACATAGTACATAGTAAACTTCTCTTGTTCGAAAAGGGTTGGAAGATGCGCGCTCGCCCGCTGGGAGGCAAAAGAAAAAGAGGAAAAAGTGAGTATAGAGAAATGGAAAATAGAGAAATAGAGAATAGAGAAATGGAAAAAGAGAAATAAGATTTACGAGTAGTATTCTGTACTACAACCTGAGACTCCCACCGTTGCGACTCTCCCACTAATACAACGGAGTGTTAGAGCCACTGTACATAGTACAGTGCTCCTACTAAAACTACTCCGTACTTCCATCTCAAATCTTTCGTCTTTAATCTGTAAAGTGATGACCGGGGTAGATTTGCATCACAAACGGTGCATTCTTAGTGTTAGCTGAGAGGAGCAACGAGAACCCTTACTTATTTGGTTGGGAGCTGTCATCCCGTCGATTTCATTATAGGGGCAAAGATAGTGTCGGATGAGTTAAGATAAAATAATAAAGTAAGAAGAAAAAGAGAGAGAAAGAAAAAGCCGTCATAGGGGGGGAGAGTTTACACTCCTGGAGCAGGAACAACAAAAGGTTGACTAAAAAAGAGAGCACAGAGGCTCATTCGGATCCGTAAAAATAAAAGCTTTTGTAAAATCAAATGACGGCCGCATCACCTGTGCTCTGCAATACTTGAAAAGGTTGTCGAGTGATATTCAGGGCCGTGACTCAACACCAATATTATCCCCCCTCAATGATTGCCATGATTGCCATGATTACCACCTTATTCTTAATTAAAGGCAGAATGATAAACCAACGTTCTGATCCAACTTGAGTCCCAGCACCAGACGCAATCCGTGCCGATCATACCCGAACGGGAATCTCGAGCATTCTCCTCCCCTTCGCACCCCGCCTGTGCTGAGTTTGACGCCACAGTTGCTCATTTTTCTTTCTCTTCTCTTTTTACTATGGATTGCCTTGGAATCTATCATCCTCCCTCCTGAATAGACTTGCCCTTGTAGCTTGACTACGCCGTATGGGCTGCTGGTTCCCGTACTTGAGACGATCAATACCAGAGTATATTGATGATGCCTACAGTGTAGAGGTCCTCATCGAGATAGACGAGATGCAATGAATAGAATACACATGCCAGCATTGCGATAGACAACACATGGGATGCCGGAAGGACTCTTAAGCAGAATAAAAGACGCAAGAAGTATTTGTCAGTTTTCAGACAAATGTACTCGTTGTGCAGGTAACAACTCAGACAGTTCCGATCCAGCGGTGAGAGAGATACACTCAGTCAAATTACGACATTATGGTATGGATTTAGTGTATGAAAATTAGCACTAGCTGCCATAGTCATAGCCAGGCACCGGAGAAATCAAAACGGTTATCTTAAATTTACCTCCATCACAGGCGAGTAGTCAACAGAAGGGCATCCAAGACAAAGAACAATGATGCCGGCTTTTGAAACGAACTTGCTATAATCAAGGAACCCAGAATGGTCAAAGAAGACGTTATTACTTGATTTCAACAGTTCTCACTTAGTTTTCTTTATCGTCTTCTGTACTCCGTACTTCTGACTTCTATCTGATTTCTGTATTTCAGATTTTTGTATGTCTATATTTCTATTTCGTTTTCATCATGTCTTCACCCTAGTCATACTCTCGGATGTGTCTTCATCCTTCCTCATGGTCGGGCAGTCCGTCAAGGATATTTTATTTCCATCGTATTTTATTCTTTTCTCAAATACTTTTTGCTCACTACCCCGTCCCCTCCCGTACCCGCCCCCCCCCCTTACAGCAGCCATTTGCCGACAAAATGGTCGCCGACCAAACCAAAGAGGGAGGGTGAGACAAAAAGACAAAAGATATGATAGATAAAATGCAAGATAAAAGCTATTTGGCGTGTGTGAATGAACATGCAGCTACTGCAGCTAACTCGACTAAAAACAACCCCTGTCGGTCATCAGGATAGGGCCAAAGACAGAGCCACTGTAGCGTAGCAGTAGCAGTCTCCGCCATCACACTCCATGCTCCAAATCGCGAGTAATAAGGCTAATGTCGAGACCAAAGACCAGAGACCGAATAGAAAAGGGAACGCTAGCCAGCAGCCAAAACCAGACAAGCGTATCTAGAATCCTTGGTCTGGCGCAGTTCATTTCCTCTTTCGGATGGAGAGAGATAGTACTAGGTTACTGTACGGAGTAGAGAATAGAGAAATGGGATAAATTCTATAGCATGTACTGAGTAGATTACCTGTCAGTTCGGTCTGAACTATCTGCAACGATAGCACGCGAGAAGCCAGAGGACAAGATACGTAAGTAAATAAAGAGCATAGAAGAGAGAGAAGATTAGACAGAGAAATAAGAAGAAGAAAGAAGAAAAAAAGGACCAAAGGCAAGCATTTTATCACACCCATCTTACAGAGTAGAGCCCAAACCCATCACATCTTATCTCAACTAACAAATCTGTAGAATAAATAGGGTACAGTCCTACTCGTTACTAACTCTGAACTGAACTGCCCTACTTTTGACTTAAGATCAATTCTTCTCTTTTCGTCCAGCCGTGATGATGCGCTATCCGTTTTGGTCTTATGGGGTCGGCATTGAGGTACATCGTAAAGTGCAGAGTAACGAGTCCAGCTGGAGTCTGACTCCGAGTCAGATCTACTTGAGCAGCCAGCTTAGGTCGGTAAATATATCTTACTTCCAAGGAAGTGGCTGTGATGATGCAAGTGTACGTGTCTCTACTCTAGTCGAGTCCGCCTCTCTTTCTTTTGGGGTTTATTCCTATGCATCGCATCTCTATTCTTCGTACTCGTGGTCTGCCTATCAGCGTCTATCAGCCGCTTATCACAGTAACGGCCACCACGGTATTAGTGGCAGGCAGGGAATACCGTGCTCTCTTTGCTCCCTTTATTCAAATGACATGTGATTGCGCGTGTTTCTTCTTCTTATTTATGTATTCCGCTGTCTTTAGTCTCTACTACATAGTGTAGAATTTAGATTTAGAACGAAAGAGACTACTTCAAAAGTTGGCTGAACCAAATTCAAAGTTGCATAACAAAGCCCGGACCACCTCCTGCACTCTCCATCTCGCAATGTCGACGAATGCGTATACCATACTAGTACTAATGCCTGCTTGTGGAATAAACAGGTATGACCTCTGCACTATTCAGTTAATATGAGCAACGTCCGTGCCTCTTTACAGATTGCTTTGTTTCATGTGGCCGTGATAGGAAATTGTGACCTCATGATGGATGGCAGCAGCTTGACATCCATAAAATATCGGCATTCGAATTCTCATATCCATACTCTGTATATTAAAACATATCGGTATATTGTATGTTAAACTGAGTAGCAGCTGCCAGAAAGACATCTCGTCTTGACTACTACACAATATCATAATTACTCCGTACTGGCTCATTTTCGTCTGATTATTCCCCTCCAGCTCCTTTCACTACTCAGTATTACCTACTAGTACTAATAAAACCCCTGTTGCCATCCCAGTCAGTAATACGAGGCCGAAGCCTACTCGTACAGAGTACAGTGTCACGGAGTCAGAGATACCGGAAGGAATACCGGGCCCAGTTTTGTCTTTATTTTGCTATAGTTTTCTTCTTTTTTTCTTTTCTTCTTTTTGTTTCTCAACTCCTTTTCCTTTTTTTTCATTTATTTTATTTCTCTCCTTTGATTGTTCACCTCCAAACCGCTTGCTCCCTTGCATCCATCCCCTGCTCTACTCCCTACTCCCCTGCCGAGTTTGGGCTAGCCTTGTTCTAATTCCATTTTGATTTACATTTGTCTTTTTTTTTCTAGCTGTCACTTTCCAGCACGGAATAGCTTGTTCAAAGACAGTTGCTTGTACTATGTAATTTCCGTAGTTGCTGGTATATTTTTTTTTTCTATCCTACAGCTATTTCCCTACACCCAACACACCCGCCTCACTTTTTGTCTCTGCCTCCCCCCGGGTCGGCCGCATCTAGTCAGCAGTGTTGTCTCAGCGTGCAAATTAATATTGGATTTTGTGCGATTCTACTTGCTTTGCTCTTATTTTGACAGATGACATACCGAGTAGAACAAGTAATACGATCTGCGTACTGGTTACAACGGCTGGGTGGCATTCCAGTTGACATATGCTAAACGTCTAAGACGTTTAAGATTGACACCTGCCACGAGAATGTTGACAAAACCGCAACTCTTTCTTTTCTTTTTCCTTTCTTTTTCTCTTCCTATACCATTCACCTTCTGTGCCTGGACTCTACACCTCCAATACTCTGTTTAGAGTACACCTTCCACCTCCGCTTACGACGTACTGTCGCAGCCGTCGATGATGTAACCTTTAATACTCCGTGATAAACGCCTAGCAGCCTGCGTGCTCTACAGAGGTTAGCTCAGCTCCTCAGGTCGCTATTACTACACACTAAAGATTACTCTGTCCTGAAACAGCCCACCATCTTCCCGATATGGGCTGGGCTGGATTAAAAATCAATACCCGGAAAATCAAACAAAGAATCTTAAATTGCCCCATCCCAACTCCATCGTACACTACCGCTAACCAACTACGACCAGAGGCTCCATAGGTAATCTGTATTATATTACGACACTTTACATTTTCAAGGTACGACAACACACAGGAGCACGGTATCCCTTTCTAGGAATGGCGTCAGCCCCCAACGACGTCAAGCGTACCTACACAGCAATTAGCATGCCAAGTGAGGAGGGTTGACAGTTGACATTGCAATAGACGACTCTTGAACTGGCATGACATGGTCGTTGTCAGTTCCTATGAAAACTGTTACGGTAGTAATATATTGCCATAGCACTACCATAGGGCAGGCAAGGAGCAGGTAGTAGGGGCAGGGCGGCACGTACCCCCGCGTTGGACGACCAGCAGGCAACAGAAGCTGCCGGAGGTGTAACAGAAGGTCCACAATGGTCGTATAAAGAAGAATGCCATTCACGACGTAGCACAACACTAATGTGGGAGCGTAAGAACGATATACAGAATACAGATTGCAGATTGTAGATTGCAGAGTACAGGCTACAGACTACAGTAGAGGACACGATAACAAATGATCTCTGACGATTAACGATTCGGCGATTCGACCGATAGCCAGAGCCAGAGATGCACAACACGTGTTGACCATGTACATCGGATGAGATCATCCTAGGCACTTTGAAATCGGCAGGGGAAACTGTTGAAGAAGGATGAAGGATGCGCAAAGGCACACATAGTAGACACATAAATACATACAGGGAGGATCAAATCAAGCATACTATGTACGGTACAGGCATTCTCCGTATATTGTACTCCGTACAAAGGAGATGCTGGGGTCAGGCACATGTTTATCACTTCAGGGGCAAAAAGACCCATGCACGCAGATGACAGTGATATAAAATAAAATAAAACATCAGACATCAGCAAGTGAAGATCGGAGCCCAGCGAGACTAGAGTACCCAAGGAGGATTAACGACAGAAGACAAATGGAACCGAGCTGGAAGGCTTGACAGACTCAAGACGAAAGACAAATAACTAATAAAAAGTACAATGGAGAATTGGAGAGTACGCGTGTTCACACAAGATGATTGTAAATCCAGATAGAGCCGACCCATTCCGTCTCCCAGTTCCAGTTCCCGCCAAAGCAACCTGACCCAGTAGATGCTTCGGCAAGACCGTTGATTTTTTATTCATCACGGCTGGTAGAGAGATCGGAATATTTTACCGCAAACGTCTAGGCATCAGGGGTAGATAAGGATGATGTTTATTCTGTATTTAGGGGTGTGTTTATTTTCCTAGCAATTTCTATTAATATACAAAAAAAAAATATATGCTGATGAAGGCGTGATCCGGCAAACGTGCTCGTCCGGCAACTAGTCAGATATTCGTAATCACAAGCCAAAGGCAAGATACTTAAAATAGTCGCTACGAGACAAAGAAAGAAGAGTAAAGAAGCATAAGATGGAGCCGACGGGTCAGAAACTCGAGGCTAGAGCCCAAAGATCAAAGCAGATCCCTAGCTCGATCCTTCTTCAGTAGTCTATCTATATCGGTGGCAGACAAGGAGACAAGCAACGAAAAAGGACAAGCAGCAAAGACAACTACAAGCTACACCTAGCCCTTTTTGCCTTTCTGCTCCCCCCCCCTCTGCGCTTAATTTTTCTTCCCAGTTTCCTTGATCTGGGTGCGGATGATGTATGCAAATTGATAAAGAGGCAGCAGTCTGTAAGGTAATTGTGCAGCTTGGCTTGAGAACAAAGAGCTCTTGTCCTGAAACTGACTACATGCTATTATTAGCCTGAAAACTTATCAACAACTGTACTTCGACAACCTTGCAGCCGCCAGTATGTACTCTAAAATTCTCCGAGCGTAGGTTGTTCATCGTTTTCGTTTCGTGGCTTGTATCCGGCTTGTATCTTGGCTTGTTCAGGTTTGTTTCTTGGGATTATTCTCGTGTTTTCAGTTGGACGACAAAATAATACGATGTCCCGTTAGGCAGATAGAAGAGAGGCAAAAGGAAGAGAACATCAACCGAGTAAAATATTACATGACGTAATAAGTGATAGACCGATAGATAAGCAATGTGTGGATGGACAGCACAAGTGATAGAGGGCAATACATTTGTACGGAGACATTGGGAAATGAGGACAGATGGAGGTTGAGCAAGTGATCGGCCAGAGCGATCAGCGAGAGTGATCAACTGCAAAGCTGTCGGCCAACAGGGGATGCGGAGGATTATGGTTTATCATTGAAGAAGATGGAGGAGAAGGAGAAAGATGGTGGGAAGATGGGAAACAGTTGACGATCTATCGGTAGAGGCCGTGCTGTTGGGATGATCTGGCTTGATCGTGATGTTGATGTTCATGTATGTTGATGTTGATATCAGATAAATCTACAGTATGTAGCCATGAAGCTACTGAAGATGGATGCAAACACAACAATACCAAGACACGTCGTTGATTGATCCAATACGAAACATTGTAAAGTAGTAGCCAAGTGGGCATGGGCAATTCCAGCAATTCAAACATCTGGCAAAAAGCACGCTGGCACACAAGCTCCGGCCCTGCCCATAAGATTTGCATGCTATTGATAGAATGCTTGATATACGTGTGATTGCAGCCATGAAACACACGCAGCTCAACCTCCCCATCTTTGTACGGAGTACAGAAAAGCCCTCTACTATGTAGTTTTCAATATAATTCGTGAGTCCAAGTCAAATTAAAGAAGGAAGCTAGAAAAAAAAAAATATATATATATATATATATATAATAATAACAATAGTAGTAATAATTTCAAAATATGACAATATCCTGCTCATCGTCATGTCATATCTTTACAAGGTCATCTTTCTTGCAAGTAGCGGAGAGACCGGCGACAATCCACAGCCTCGAGAATCAAGCGACAAGTTTAATTAAAATTAAAAGGTAAGTAGGTAGTAGAAGAATTGCTCTTCTCTCTTCTCTCTTCTCTATTTTGTCTGTCTCGTATCTTCTCTTTTCTCTCTCTCCCTCTCTCTGTCTCTTTCAAATCATGTTGTTTCTTCTCCTATTTGATTCCGCTTTATCTCTACATAGTTGAGATGGCAGCAAAGCAGCCGCTACAGCCCGTGCTTGGTGTGTTGTACTGAAGGAGATGGGGATAAAGAAAATGACGGCCCCTGTCGAGTGGGTTGTATTCTATTCTATATATTGATTTTATTTACTCCTTGTTTATTGTACTACTATGTATGTGCCGTCCATACCATTGCTCCGTATGTAAGCTGTGTTGTTTGGTTGTTTGGTCTGCTTCAACTGTTATATCCGACTCTTTACTCAGCATGTACTTTAACGCTACAGATACTCCGTCTCCGACCGCTCGCCTCTACTATGGCAGTGTGCTAGTATGTAGTATTGTCGTAGGACGAAACAAGCAAATACTATGTAGGTAAATCATAGATTAAAAAAAAAAGTAAAAATTAATCCTAAATTAGCTCAGGGGTTGTTAACCCCACGCCCGCTTCTTCTCGCAGCCTCAGTCGACCTCTCACAGGCTCTCCCACAGCCTCTAACTAGCCTTTAACAATCTTTAAGCAACCTCTAACTGTCTCTAGCAGCCACTAACAGCCACTAACTGGCCCTTTTAGAGTACCCACAACGGCCCAGTAAGCCACTGGGAAAGCGGCGAGCAGGGAACTAGCAGCAGGGGTATGTCACACCATTGACAAGCTTGCAGACCATGTAGCCTCAGTTTGTCTAAATTGAGTACTCCGTACATAGTACGATGTTTAGGGGGAAGCTTTCCTTTTAAAAGAAAAGGGAAAAGTGCAAGGTTCAACTTAATCAACATATTGCTCCTTCCTAGGCTTTTTATATCTCAAGCCTGCTACTGAGTAATTACGGAGTACATTTGAGTACGGAGTAGTAATGCGGCAGTTGTGAAGATACAAAGAGTGACGAACTAGGCAATTTAGGCATTCTTCAGGCAATCACGGGGTGTGGGAGAGGGAATACAGACAATGACTGGACACCGGGTTGGCTAGCGGGGGTATGTATAATAAAGAGTCATAGGCGGCCTAGAGTACATTGCGCAATACTATGTACAGTATGTATTACAGAGTAGATTTAAGATAACCGTGTTGCCTTCTCTTCTCTTTACATACAGTACGGAGTAGGTAGGCGAGTCCTGTATTCACTACTCTCTTTGCACAGAGTACATACTTCGGTGTCTCTTTCCTTGCTACTACTATGTATATAGTGGTTGTGTCGTCACTTAGGCATCTTATCATACTAGCAGAAGTTGGCCATTCTCACACTACTCGTAGAAATTATATGCTTCCAACTACTAACAGCAAGCCCGCTGTAAGCATCATCACAGGTCCGGCTAAGCATGTTTTCTCTTTCTTTTTACTCTCTTCCTACTCCTCTTTCCGCATGTTGATGTTCCATGTTATCCGCCACTAAAGTACTGCTCACATCTCTTACCAAACACAGTAATGAAGATTATAGCAGACTATCTACTATCTATAAATTCAGTACTGAATATTAGATGCATTGAATTTTTCGTTTGTATTGCATCCTACTGCACTCGTTGTGGTAGGCCGCTTTGTGGTCCTTGAACTGCATGCTTAAACTCAAATCATCAATGTCCGAGCTAGTCTGTTTCCTCTGTATGCCTTACCCTCCGTTTTATCATTTTATTATTCTCATTTTATATTATTATTCTGGGCACTGACCTCTTTTGTTTTTGGTGAATAGTGTTTAATTTCTTATATGCTCAATCTTAATAATATCAAATAATCTTCTGCGACGATCCTTCTGTCGTACTATGTAGTATCTACTATGTAGAAGAGTACGAGTATGTATTACGATCTTTAGTGGCTTTTTGCTTTCTGTCTGTTGAACACCCCTCAGCCGGAGCCGTGCCAGCCCTGGGAGCTGGGATGCCGGGATGTAGTGGACCACCATCTCTGTTAAATTAGAGCGAAGAAGAGCCGGGTATTAGACGACTGTTCTATACAGGAGGATAGAGCAGCTGACTACCGACTAGAACAGTATGTAGGACAGTTGTCATTGCCGGAAATGCTGCATATAAGATACATAGTACTTACATACGTAAGGGTTACTATATACTCTATATTTGAAATGGGTCAAAGTTGAGGAAAGCAAATAAACTCGTCGTACGGAGTATAATTGACAAATAATTATTATTATAAAATGCATGAGGCTGGCTTTATTGTCGCAATGGTAGCGGTATGTCTGGACTGATATCAATTCTAATCACGATACTCGAGCTCGACATTGACGATTTCAAATTGTAAATCGAAAATCAAAATCAAAAAGGCCCGGATGCACGGATTCTGGGTTCATTGTATGACACTTTGAGTTTCCTCCTCTTCTTCCTTTTCTTTATTTTTTGAGTTGTTTTCCATCTATATTATTATTTACAAAAATGTTTACAATTGATGTATTTCCTATTCTCCGAACTTGATATATTGAGACGTCTCGGGGGTGTGTACTTTATTTTGTCTTATATGTCTGGTCTTTATATTCTTTTTTTTCCTTCTCTGTACTCTGATGTAGCTGTTTGGTATATTACCTAACAAGCAATCGAGGAACAAAAGAGACTCGCATACGAAAATACCAAGTCGCCGATAATTTCAACGTGGTGGTGTGATGGGTTGGAGTTATTTACTTGGATACTATTTGATGAAATACATGTTACTGCTGCGTGCCACATTCATGTCCTCCCTCCCTCCCTTTTCTAAAAAAAAAAGAAGTTTTTTTTACAAATAAATAGAAATAAAACAAACAAGACATCTATTTTAATTTATATCACCAAAGGATGGAATACATGAAAATAAAAACAAAAAACAGCACAGTCGTAACGAGCTAACATAGAGTGTTCAAGGCCTCAAAATGAAACCATCAAAACCATCGAAGTTCTGATAGTTTGCGTAAAGTACTATGATCGTCTAGTAAAATATTACAGTCCAATACTACTATTAAACACGAAACATATTTACTCTATATGTTTACCTAGTACTTTTGTTCTCAACGTCGTTTTTTCGGTTGCGACCCAACGGCTGCCTCAGACGTAAGCATAAGACGCAAATTGCTACTGTGTCAGGTCGGCAGGTTTCTTGTATGAAGACAAATAATATCACCAGTAAATTGAACCTTATGCGTGGGCATTTGTGGCATTTGTGGCAACTGTAATGTGGACGCGTGACTCCGGTCTCCAGACTCTACGTAGTAGTGGAACTCTGTGGTGGCGGCTGTCGCAATGGCGATCCTTCACAGACTAGCCCGCTAGATCTTTGGCAGTGGCGGTCTGGGGTTGTCCGGTGGCCATTTGCTAATTGACATTGAATCCGCGTGTCGAATCGGGGCCAGCCCCGCCCAGTGGCTGTCTAACCGTACTCTTACATACTATGTAGTTGTTTTTCATGTTTGTCGTTGCTGTGTCGCACTCTAGATGCTATGTAGGAGGCGATAGTTACCCAACTACCCCAGGGAATGCCCTATCTGAGGCATTGCGACACAGTTCACTTATGCAACGCACATGATATGTCTTTCTTGATGCTGCGTTGCATCGAGTCCAATTTATCTGCTTGAAACGTCAACCTTGACCGACTCATTACTTTCCTATGTAATAGATTGCAGAGTAGAGTAGACTATTTTTGAGGCTAATGAAGATTATTAAGATTAAGCTACGATCTGATGTTATTTCTCTCTAAGCCGAGCTTATGATCGCCACGCCAGGAGCAAGCGAAGTACGCTACTGCATAGCTGTCATTTACAGAGCGTCAATGCTTGTTGATCTTTGCAAGACTTGTTTGATATTTAATAGAGACTTCTTGCTTTTGGACTGCTATTACCTGGAAATTAATATGCGAATCTTATTGCTTCTGATAAGTTTGAAGAGCAGTAGAAGTAATATCCCAACTACGGAGAAAATAAAATGAACAAAAGTAGAATAAAATACAAATGCAGAGCTTGAGCTTTATGTCGTACTTGACGGAGTATTACTCTATGCCGGGAATAAGACCCCTGCTGCAAATCATGCTGCACTGGGCGACAGACCTCAAGGCACTACATAGTAAAGAACGAACCAAAAAGAGGACAGAAACAACATAATGAGGTGGACTGCATGATGCTGCATACCGAATATGTGTGCTAGTCTGCACCTGCTAGTTGCTAGTTGCTAGACCATAGTAGCTGAACATAGAGACCAAAGTGGAATAGCTGTGCCAACAAGCAGTTTACTGTTGTGACGACAAAAGCAATATGTATTATTGCAAATTCAAGCCACCTGAGTCCCGTATCCTTATTCGACTACTGTTTAAAAGGGAGATCTTCAATAGGCAATAGTGATCATCCAGTTTGCAGATGTGCAAAGATTTGTATGTTTTGAGAGAACTAAGAAGATCAGGGGAATAAAAGAGAAAAAGAAAAGAGCAGAAAAAGAGAAAAAGGAAATAACTTGCAAACCAATAGTGACAGACTTCAGCGTTGCCAAACTGGGCGGGAGATGGGGTGAGGGGGCTGCGCATCCAACAAGCCAACACCCCCAAGTCCACCGAGTCCAATAGCCTATAGGTAACGGGTAGACCCTAGTGTATCACTGACTCTACGGAGCCCAAGGACATCCTCAAGTTGATCTGTGTAGAATGAGTATCGAGATGCATACTCAATTAGACATCAAGATGAAAACATAAAATAAAACATAATACCTACACCAAGCGAGAAACATGATAGGAGATTGCAACGGCGGTGTCTCGGCCGTTTGAGTTTCTTTTGCAATGTGAGCTCGATGTACTCCGTAGTCGACGATGGCGATTTGTCTTGTGTTCATATATTGTTTAGCATTCAGAGTTTTTATTATTATTTGAGATTCCTGACGTGAGACAACTGACAACCACAACCATACCGAACGGAATCTTCCAGCCCCCAGCTCTGCCCCTATTTGGTACGAGAGACTACGTAGTACTATGTACAGAGTACCTCTCGAGCTCTCCTCTTCTCGACGGAGACAACCCCGTCAACCGGACTATGTAATGATTTTCCAAGTGCCGACATTACCCTCAGAAATGCACTCAACACACTAATACAGTTAACACACTAATGTATGGCGCTCATTCGATCGTCGTTTTTTTCTGGAGCATTTTGACCCTTTACGTTTTTGGCGTGGTCTGCACCCTGGGCACTGTATTTGATTTCATAAATAATATGTTGAAATTTTGCGACGTTTTGATAATAGACCCGTCGCAATCTTGCAGCGCTTTACATCGATGCTCATTTCGCAGACTAGTTAGGATTCAGTTCACTGAATATAGACTTGTACCCCCAAAAGAAGAAGAATGCCCTTGATCGTATCGAGCTGTCTGTCTTGCGGCACGACATTAGCCGCGCCCTATGGGGACAGACAGGGAGGCAACAAATAACTAAGAAAAAGAAACTAAAATGTCAAGACATTATAATCAAACTATGCAAGGCAACATTCTAGTAGTGCGAGGTGAGACACAATCTGTCAACTCGAGCCTCGAGCCTACATAGTACTTGGTACGAGGGCGGAATTACAGAGTAACGGTTCGTGGAAGGGATGGAATGTGTCTGGCGACGGTGACATGGAATTCAAATGAGACATCTTCTGTCAGGTTCCTGCTTTTGATATTCTAGACCATGGCTATAATTACTTATGGCTGTCTTGTCATATCATTTTCGGCCTCTTCTTTATTTATTTTATTCTTCTTTTCTCTGCCCTGAGCTCTCCTATTGACATATGCATCGGCGTCGACCTAGGAACCGGGGTATCTCTTCAGTTTTTTTTTAGTTTTTTTTTTTTTTTTTTTTTTTTTTTTTGAAGTTTAACTTTTCTGATCGTATCCATAGTCGACCGTGACCATCTTGACAGTGATAGTCTGGTGCCTCTAGCAAATATCATCAAAACGATCACTCCTTGCGGTGATCTGCACATCACCGCGTATCTGCACATCACCTGAGCTGCTAGGCTCTTACTTTTTTGCGTTACTCTATAGTTAATCCTTTTGATTATTGCTTTTTTGATAGAATGAGGCTATGTAATTTGATCCTTCTGATATGGTCCGATTTCTGCAGAAAAGACAGCTTCTGTGGTTTTCTTGCTTCTTCTATCTATCGTCTACTTGCTTTTGCATGCTTCGTAATAATTTCTTCTGGATAATGGCTTCTTGACAATTTCATCATATCGCCGACTCGGGCGTATTTCGAGTTTGTCTCAGTCTCTCCGTGCCTCTGATTCTTGTCTTGACTCTTATCTTGACTCTTGACCTTCGTACTCCCCAATACCCTTTACATTTACCACACCCGTTCGGGATCCATACTATGATGTATTTGTATTTCTAGCCATGTTCTACCCTAACGTGGCCCGACAACTTGCAAGACCTTGTCTGTGATGAACGCAATGTCTTTGATTTTAGTT
Organism: Ophiostoma cf. undulatum; assembly: GCA_022392935.1. NCBI lineage: Eukaryota > Fungi > Ascomycota > Sordariomycetes > Ophiostomatales > Ophiostomataceae > Ophiostoma > Ophiostoma cf. undulatum. Next base: position 1,104,010 of record JAKRGL010000050.1, read on the forward strand.
TACTAAAATCCAAATACATAATGTTTGTGATGAGAGAACGATCTCCATTCGATCTCCATAGTGGAAGGCGAGCAAGACCAAGGCAGTAGTTTAGGGGCATAAAAATGATCGGGAACATGGAGTCTGCGGCGTACAGGTTGTGCCGATGTAAAAGAGAAGAAAACAAATAAAAATGCCAAAAGTAACATGAAGCTAAAAGAATAATAAAAAAGAAAAAGAAAAAATCATTCACAGACGGAGCAACACATATCCGTCTTGACCCAGGTCAGCCCGACCCTGATACCATAGCTGGATACGTGATTTATTTTGTATGGACTCGTATTACAAGAAATGGAGTATTACTCTGCAGGCTCTGCAAGAGAGAAGTCGGATATCTCCCAGCAAATACAGACACCCTGCGGTGATCTCGAGCTGTTTTTGCTTTTGTGGACTTTCATTGCGTCTCTCTCTCTCTCCCATACACAGAGACGTCTTCCTCGTCACTTTGATTTTGATTGTTATGGAAGAGCGGGAGCCGATCACCTTCCGCATCACTGATCGACACAGCTGTAAAACAGAAATGAAAAAGAAATAAGAAAAGCTGTAGGAAAAAGAAAATATTAGAGTAAGAAAGTAAGGAAAAGAAATACCGCAATCACAGAGTCTCCCGGCCTATCTGCTTGCTTCTGTCTCGCGGGCGTTCTTTTGTTTCTTCCTTGTCTCCTGGTGTCTTTCGCTTGTATGTTTTCTTGTCCCTTCGAAGATATCCCAATGTCTGTGATTCGGTGACGTCGGTGATGTCGGTGATGTCGGTGATGCCTGTGCTTGCGCTTACTTGTGATTAATTTCGCTGGCGTAAAATACCTTTCTTCTTAGATATAACCTTTACGTCGTAGACCCCTCAGCCTTCGAGACTCAAGATTCAACCAGCGGATCACCGTTTGCAGATCACGTATCTCTTGGGGGCTGGATGCCTAGTCATTCTTTGCACTTGTAACCCCTTACTTTTGCAGTACATGTAGTAATGCAGAGTATGCCTGTCTATGCCTATTTGTTGTCTTAGTCGCTGATACCCTCTGTTAAGGTGTTGACGTGATAGCTTAGTTAACGTAGTGGTTGTGAGTGACGAAGACAAAACATAGCTAGACAGCAAGACAGTGTCTGACACCGACCAAGACCATCCCTTTGCCGGCCTTATTCTTGTTCAATACACATCCCTTAGGACATTTTACAATCGTGCTTCATGACTTGGGCTCGGAGTCACTACTTGATGAAGCTGCCGGTAACTGCCAATCCGGCGCCCCGTTCTTTAGATGAAGACTGCATCGTATTCTTATCTCCTACCCACTGGGCATACACATGTGCCAAGTACATCTACTACAGGGTCTTCGAAACCTCAAGTGGGAAGCTTAGGAGTGAACAGAAGCAAACATTTAACAGAAAACAGAAAAGCAGCTTTCCCAAAAAAGAAAACCGTGTGCCAGAAGAAGACAGTACGCGGACGATGAACTCACTTAAAGGGAAGACACGGTTATATTAGGAGATGATTGACACGGCGAGGAGGACGAGGAAAGACGAAGGATCAGGATAATGATGGAAGGATCGAGACGATCATAGCGGATATAAGTTGGATGGAACCATGGGCGAAGTGACCGAGAGAGAGAGAGAGAGAGCGGGAGCGGTTTCGCTCCAGAGCTTGAATACTCTTACTCTGTACTCTGTACCAAGCGGGTGTTGCCACCTAACCACCTCCCGCTCTCCTCTTTTCCTCTTTCTGATTTACTCTTCACCCCCCTCTCCATCTGCAAGCCTCTTCACACGACTCTCATGCAGTCTTCTGCACTCTATCTGCACTGCTGCTCATTACCTCTTCGAGCAAGGTGATAATGATGATAATGTGACATGGACATACATGGGCCTACGACTATTTACGAGCAGAGGAGCAGAGCAATGTGGCAATGTGACAACAGCTGTGGACTGTCGATGGGGTGCAGAGGGAAGACAACCGAACAAGGACAAAACAAGGAGGAGGACAGGAGTATGCACAAGGAAAGAATAGGGGACGGAAGAGATACTCATCGGGGAGGGCGGCATACGTCAGATGGATGTTGGATGGGGAGTGAGGTTGTGGCAGTGACTGGGGCAGTGAAGTGGTGAGATATGAGCAGCATATCCATCCCTATGTAGGAATAGGAAAGGTAGAAGCAAGATCAAGAGCAAAGGAAGAAAAGGTTGATGCTTCTGCCGTGTATGGCTGTCATCCATCTATGTCTTGACTTGACTCCTTGTGTGTCTCTTCTTTTTCTTCTTTTATCAGATATGTTTTGATTCTATGCCTGCCTGTATCTAGCAACATTGACCGCTATCTCTTCTCTTTGATGTCTCTGTTATCCCTATTTTTCTTTCTTTTCTTTCTTTTTCTTTTGCCCTCTTCCTCTTCTTCCTTTTCCTTTTCCTTTTCTTTTTCTTTCTCTCTTTTTTTATCTGTCTCTTTTTCTTCCTCGCTGTGCTGGTTTCTCTCCGTTTCTCGCTGTGTATTCTTTACCAGTCTTCCCCCCCCTTTCCCACCCTAGCGGCGCGCATGTTATTTCCCCGTAGGGATTCTCCAAGAAACACTCTGCTCCGTAAAGATAAATACCTGCAATGCAAGTGTCTTTTCTCCATCTGCTACGTCGCACCCTCTTACTCCGTAGATTCGACTTGGACAGCCAAGCTACATACTCTGTAGACACCACGAGCGTATAGAGTATACCCAGGGCATATATATCTTAAGAAGATTTTGTAGACGCGAATAGCCAACTAGACCGTAGAGCATCGTCGACGAGGATGCCAGGAGTCTCTTCAGTGTTTGCCACTTTACTGTAAAGTACCTCTAGATCGATTTGAATCATCCCATTCTTCAATGTACTGCGATATCTAGATGGCATCGAGATGGATGACTCTCCCTATCTTTCTCTCCCTCTCCCTGTCCGCAAGATCAACGAGGCAAGGGGCTTGGAACGGCCACTTGCCGCCTCGACACTCTGACTCTACGACTTTACGTCTCAGTTACGCATTGCTTGTGGGTGGTGGCGTTGGCCAGCCTCTTGAGATGTGCAGCCAGGCGGCAGTGAGATGATATGACGGAGCAAGACTGGGCAGGACAGGCGTGGGTGAACGAGAAGTGAGAGGAGTGTACCGAGAGTAGTGCTGACAATCATCTCTAGAAGGGGACTCATCCTCTCTGCATGTTTCGCACTGTTTCTCTCTGCCCCCCTCTACAGACCCGCGAGTAGCGACGGCGGCCATCTGTGCCCTCCCGCCACCATTACAGCTCCGCCATGCCAGACATCACCGCGGGCACAGAGGACGGAGGACAGAGGATCAAAGATAGAGAATTGCCATGAAGTCGTTGCGTTATTTCTTCTCAAGCGCAGCCACTCGGCTATGCACATCTTTTGCACATCATCATCGGATGGAGGAAGGCTTTGGGGGGAAGACATGAGGGGCGGGCAAGAAGAGAGAGGAAAAGAAGAAACGTCGCCGTTTGAGTAGGTGATTGCCCAACCGCGGAAGTGTCCGGCCTCCTCATGGATGGCGAACGACTGTAGGAAGAGACGGCTTGCAGATCGACGACATCAGGATGCTGAGAAGAAGAAGATAAGTTGATATACTCACACCATTGCACATCATCTGTTTGATACTTATGCCCCTCTGCTTGCCCACCCGTGTCTAGCTGCAGTTGTCTCTGTCCATCTTTGCCATGTCGGACTCCCGCCATCGGTTGCTTAAAATCACTGTGGCCTCTGCTGATCCAAGTGAGGGATACCGAATTTTCAGCAAGATGGATGTGGTATAGCGACAAGACAAAATGTGAGCACAACGGGTAACGGGAGAGGGACAGAGCGACAGAGCGACGGTTTAGAATTTAGGCGCGCACAACGAGGTAACAGTCGCAAGAAGGGAGAAGGAGGAAGGTTGGGGAGTAGTAGCGGTGTGATCCCTTGCGTAAACCTGTCTCGTCCATCACTGATGTGTTTGGAATCGAGAGTAGAGAGGCGATCAACAAGAGAGTAGGCCAAAACCGACACGAGAATCAAGCTTGTGCCTCTGCGTTTGCAGAAGTCTGTGGCCATGCCCATGATCGACTGGGTCGGGCGAACTTTCGATCCCGGCCTCGACCTCGACCTCGACCTTTGGCCTTCATCTTTGAATAGCGTGTATGGCACCAGCTGAGCGCAGGTGTCGGTTTAGGCTGGGCTAGCTGTGGTCCTCTGGCCTGCAAAGGGCGGATATAATTTATAATTAGTCTGCCAACACCGGATTTGTCAAAATCAAAACGTTCTGTACCAAATGCTTTGCAACGTACTGCTGCTCTCAGCTCCTATCAACTTGAGGCCGCCGGCTTCACAATATAATAGCCCTCGATAGCCATTCGAGCGGCCTGAGAACTACTCCTGCCTGGATACCTTAGACTCTGGGACCCTTTGTGCTCGCACCTCTGCTGGCGATGCTTTGTATTGGTAGTGACATTGGATAACTTTACGCCAAGTGCCCATCTCGGAAACCCATATGAAGGAGAAGAAGAAGCCTTGTTGAGCTCGACCCGTCTTGCCATAGTACTGTCAGCAATGAAGAGGGCAATGAAACCATCCCCCGTACCCCATACCTCGTACCTCGTCGGCAAAGCCGTGATCAAATTTGGGTCTGATATAATGACTCTAAAAGAATATCGCCAATATTTAGCTGTTAAGCAAACATGGTTGTTCGAGCGTTTCTCATGCCGATCGTTGGCACGTCACTGTCTTCCTGTCTTCTATTCTCTGGTTGTGGCGGTTGGTCAGTGTAATTGTGAGTTTGAGGTTGATGCTGTCGACGGCGTCCTATGAGCCGGTCAAGGCGCGGCTTGTTCACAAGCTCTCTCAATCGTAGGATATGCTTTGAAATATGTGTCTAGGCCAGTAGAAGATATCTAACACAAATACATCATCTTTGCGAAATCATATTCTTTCAGCTGCCGGGTTGCGACGTAACGATAGGGGGAAATTAGATTGCAGTGTCGTCCCAAACAGATGTGGCTGATATATTACATAATCACGCGTAGAGACGCGACAGTGTGGCGTCAGCCCTTATTGTAATAAGCACGATACAGTCTCAGCAGTTTGTATTCTATACACCATAGAATATTTAGATGTATTACACGCCCTCGAGTACGTCCAATGGTATACCCAGAGCTGCACAGCGCTCAGCGTTGTCAAAGGGAACCTGTGCGCCGTCCAACTGCAGCAGACGCAGCGACGGGCTACCAGCCGCGACAGCGCGCCATGGTCCGGACGACATGGTCTGTGCCAGTGTTGCCCAGTAGCCGCGTGCTTTCAAGTAGTCAGGCGGTGGGTTCGGGTCGCCAGTGTGTGCAAATGCTGACCAGTAGTCCACAATTAGTTGCATAAACTCGACGTCGTGGCCGTCGCGGTCTGGAAGTCCGGCGCGCGCCTCGGTGCCAAACACAATCATCTGCTCGCCAGCGTGGCACTTGAAGTACTCGGCGTCGGGATTTCCGTACGGGTGGCTGTCGGACTTGGGCGGCGTACACCATGGTCGCGTATACCCAGAAGTCTGGTAGGTTCGGTTGAAGCGGTAGACATAGGCCGGGCCAAATGCGCTGTGGCGTGCGGCCGAGAATGCCTTGGCCAGATCGAAACAGCCAAACTCGCCAGCTGTGGCAATGGCCATGCTGGCATTGAAGATGGCCGCGGGTGAATTTGCGTTGGAGACTGAAATACCAAAGGTGTCGCTCACATTGTGAGCAAGTGCTCTGCTGGTGTTTGGGGGCAGACCGAAATGCGTCATCACCTTGGACGCAAAGTAATCCTCAAAACTTGCAGTGCCGACTGGGTAGTCGTCTATCAACACGCTTGACTCGTCTCGATTGATGCCGGTCATGATTCTGACACTGCGCGCTGCAGGCGTGCCTGTGCGGTTGACGACAAGCCAGGGGTCTGTGAGGTAGACGCCATCGATGACGGCGCCGTTGACATTGGTCGTGAGGTTGTTTAATTCGAATCCGGACAGTTTACCCAAACAGGCTGCGGCATCAGCTGTCGAGGCATTGCTACAGCCTGCCTCTTCCAGGACTTTGATCGTGCGTCCTTGGTAGCTCTCTTCCAGCGTGTCGTACTGCATCCAGCTGAACTTGCCGTGCCGCGGGTAGCCCTGTGGATCGGACTGCATAATGGCGCTCTGGAAGAGACCCTCGGCTTTGGGCGATCCTAGCAGAATGTGGGTCGCCTGTGCACCGGCCGACTCGCCAAAAAGTGTGACGCGCGAGGCATCGCCGCCAAAGAAGCGCGCGTATTCGCGAACCCATTCAAGAGCAGCCACTATGTCAGACAGTGCGTAGTTGCCGCGACGAATACCGTCATCGAAGGCTAGAAAGCCGGTATTTCCGACGCGGTAGTTGACGGATACGACAACGACATCGCCGCGCGAGGCGAGGTTTGTGCCGTCGGTGTTTGGGTTCTTACCCGAACCAGACGTAAACCCGCCTCCGTATAGGTATAACATGACGGGCTTCAAGCCGGATGTCTCGGAATTATCATCAGCTCTGGGGAGATGCGGCGTCCATATATTGGCAAACAGACAGTCTTCGCTGCTGCCGCTCTTGACCTCGCCAATGGGCTGTGAGCAGTCCGCGCCTGCATCGACAGCCAGAACATCCGGGTTGCCAATTGCGTTGGTTGCCTTTCTGGCATAGCCAAAGCGGACAGGTTGCTCGGCGAATCGCACGCCACGGAACTTCCAGGCGTGCAGGTCGCGGTAGCCCGTCATCATGGTGCCGTTGACCGACTGCACGACGCGCCATCTGAGACTGTTGTCGATTGGCGTAGATACCGAACTCGACAGAGGAGCCGTCTGTGTGCATATGATGGGAAGCGACGCCAAGCAGTTGATGTTGGTGATATTTCCACTGGTGTCTATGGCGCGACATTTCTCGGACGTGGTATTGCCAGTGTGCTGTTTCGCTACCCAGAAGAGCTGATGCTGCATCTGCTGGTATTGGTATTGCTGGTATTGGAGAGATGTGATGACCGTTGTGGTGTTGCACTCATCGGGCTGCCACGGCGTTTCCCCCAAGAGATCACAGCTCTTTGATGCAGACTGAAAGGGTGTTGGCTGGTGCACGAGGATAGCAGCCGTGCCATCATTGGGCGCCCCGTCGAGATTGTTCTGTGATAAAATTGTCAGCCCGCCACCAGTAAATATGGCCCCAGAGAGATTCGGGAGTGCCAGCAAGAGCTTAGCACACTGCACCCAAGATCCGAATCTAGACATTGTGATGGTGTTGATCGGGTCGCCAACAAGAAAGCTGTCTTGCTATCCAAGACTTGGCATACATCGACCTTATATAAGAGACGCTTTGCTTGTATCACGGAGTGAATACCGGGCTATCAGATTGGGTTTGTGCATTTGCAGTGAAATTGTGACTTTTTCTTTTACTTTTTACGTTTTGCGTAAACTGTATTAGACACTGTTGGGCACGGTTACACTCCGTGATGCAATATACAATATACAACATACAATAGATTCCGTCCGTGTTGTCTGTAAGTTAGCTCAGTCCATCTGCCGTGAGATTGCATTTAGCCGGCGGACACGATCAGCTTCTTCCGTCATAGATATCTACAGAGTCTACAGCTCAAGGCGCTGTTTGACCTCCCTGATACTCTGTGCTACCATGCATGTTCGTCTCTATTGTCATTTTATCTCAGTCGGCTATCAAGACAGACTGGTGTTTGGGTGTTCATCTCGGTAGTCCTCGGCTGCTCATGCTACACGCCCGCAAGACATGTCTGTCGGTTGGTCGGTCTGCCATGTTTCAACGTGACTTTATTTTCTATGTTTTCTTTCATATTTATGCAGTCACGCTTCGCATCACCGTGAGAGTGTGGACTTGCGTAATCTTGCCCTTCTCCACGCGGAACATGTGGCTGTCTGGTCGCGTCGCAAAGTCCACCAGCGCATCCACAGCCCCAACCGTCTCGTCGATCACGTAGCGCCGGTGTGTAATGTTGACACCAAAGGGCACGCCCACGTTGCAGCTGTCGTTTTCGCTGCCGTTGCCCGTGTACATGCTTCCCTCGAGCCGGTGGCAAGGCGACCCCCAGGGCACAACAACGCTCTTGTTATCGAAGAGATCAAGGTACGCATCGCCAGCAGCCTGGATAATGACCCGTGAATCTCTGCTTGCTTCGGGGATTGTCGCCCAGCGGCCGGCCGCCGACTCGGCTGCAGCATAATGAAGCGTGCCCGATGCGTTGAACGCCCAATCGCCGGCTTGTGTCACAAGACTTTCGATTTTCACAAGGGATCTGTCAAGCAGGGAGAAGCGCATCTGTGTGCCAATAACGCGCGGGTGCTTAGCATCAGTGATGATGAGCTCGGTAAAGGTGGCGCACTGAGTGGTATCAAGAAGACTGGCATTGTTGTCGGCATGGAGTGGAAGTGCGAGGGTGCCCGTGGTGATATTTCTAGCGATGCCGTCCTCTGTGTATTCTAGTTTTTGAGCCCCAGTTGTAGAATTCCCACCGAGAGCAAGGAGAGCATGCGGACTGCCGGCGGACTGAGCAGCAATGTAGGTATTGGTGGCATCTAGCAAAAAGCCGCGGTCACAGCTGGCGGCCAGTGCGGTGCCGATGAATAAAACGAAGGGAGTCATGTCGATTAGTGGGATTTGTCTGTTACTATTTCTTCTTTCTGTCTACGCCTTTCAACTTTCTGTTCGCTCATTCCACACAGGCTACTCTTATACATTTGTCTCGACTCCTTAAATTGCAATCACTCTCTACTTTACCACACTAATCTGCCTAAATCACTCGTTATATTATGACGGTTGAAGAGATAAATTAGGGAGAAAACCAGCAAAAAAGACAGAATAATACATAGAGAGCACAGCAAACAAGAAAAACAACATCTCCAAAAAATATCAATCAAGCAAAGACAAGCCACAAATGAGGGTATACGACACACGAGTGATGTCGGCGTGAAGCCCGACTCGATTTCAGGCTATCAGGGCTTAAATACCAAGGCACCCGATATAAGGCACCGCTTTTCTAGTGCCTTATGCCGTTGTCTCCATGTAGCTCTGAGGCGTGCATAACTATGCCTTCACCGGAAACTTCAGCATAGTAATGAAAGGGAGGGGGAGGAGCATTGGAAGGGGGAACGGTCGGTGGTACTGGAGACGGCGTGTCGTAGTGCTTGTTTTCCAGGTTATTTGGTTCGGGGGAGCCAGTCGGCACCACAGCATATCCTCCTGGACCTGGTGCCGGGTTTTGCGTACCCATGGCAATGTTATTAAGGTCGCCTTGCGTACGCACTGCCAAGCCTTTCTTGCGGTATCGTAGAATAAGGAAGAGAAAGAGTCCGATCAAAAGCATGGCGGCGACAGAGACACCGACGCTGATACCCGCGGTGGCAGTCCTACTAAGGCCACTGTCATGTGAGGTAGAGGGCTCGGGGGTGGCTGTGGCAGCAGCCTGGCTAAAGGTACTGGAAGCTGGGCTGGACGCTGGGCTGCTGGAAGAAGGGACTGCCGAAGATGTAGTTACAAAGTCGGAAGACGCATAGCTGATGCGTACGCCAAATGCATTGATGCCCTCCTTCTGGGTCACTGTAAAAGAGACGTCACCCTGGCCTTGCAAAAGGGTCGTATAGACAAACTCCTCAGCACTTGACATCGCTGTCTGACAAATGTTTGCCGAGTAATAAGTGAAGTCGTTTCTTGTTTGGCAATAATATCCTCTGGGCGTATTAGTAAATATCGAGTATGTGCCGCATATCTCAAGGTAGGGTAGGCTTACGAAGGACAGCACGTTGCAAGCGTCTGGCTGTTAAGGACATAGCTACAGGCCTCCGTGTAGCCAGCTGGGCATATGCCCGGAGAGTAGTAGGCATCGGTAGCAGAGCTCCAGTCATCGGGAAAACAATCCGCTTCACTGGTTGAGCGACCGAGGTGGAAGTAAATGCACTGAACTATTGTCGTCCCGTCCACGCATCTGTAGCCGTCTGATACATAGGGATATTTGTAATAGTTGATCGTGCATGACGAAGCGGGTGTAAATGTCGTCGTCAAGGCCGGGACGGCTGTTCTTTTGGAAGCCATTAGATTAGGACAGAGCCGCTCTTCGTGCCTTAGTAAAGTGTGCGTAGTGTCTTGTACTCCTCGAAGATGCGTTGGAAGGATGAGCCAGGCATGACAGCCAAAGTGAGTGAAGGGTGAGAAGGAAGGAAGGAAGAAAAAGAAAAGCAAAGAGAGGACAGAAGCTCAACCTAGAGGAAGGAATGGCATTTTTTTTAAAAAAAAATAGTCTGAGTGAGAGGGAACCCGTTGGCATAAGATGAATAGAAGCATTACCAGCCAGAAATATCTCCCCCATCCCGAGTCTCGTCTTCTGATAAGGGCCCTCTTCTGGTTTTCTTTTGTTTGTTTTATGTTAATATACTGCGCAACCCCTTTTATTTCCTCAGGCTCATCACGTCTGATAATATGCACGCCGTCTTGAGCCACCAGAATCTATTTGCCCTTCCTGCAGAATGTGAAGTGCAGATAAAGGACTGCGCAGATATGTACTATGTTGTAGCACACTTCCAGTCTGTTTGTTGTAGGTAGGATCACGAGGCTTACTGCTGGCAGCTAGCAATGTGCACATTTCTTGGCAAGCTCATCGTTATCATTAAAAAGAGCTATTTTGAGTCTCCTTACTCGTCAGATTGTTTCCTGCCATGCCAAAGCTGAACACCCCCTGTTATGTTGGACACAAACTGCACTTTTTTTTACCACCCGATTGGCAACAAACAGATGCATTAAGCTGTGCCAATATGCAAAACTGGGCGCGTGATACTGAGTTTGGCAACGTAGGTCCTCACTCGAGGTATCGTATTGCAGTACATCGTTCTGAAGCATGACACGATGCGCGAATGAGGCCATGCGGCTATACCGCTGTGGTGTACGTTGTAGCGGGTTCAGTTCAGATCGCATTCACTGTCGTATGCTGCATATACGAAATTGTGAAACAGAAGAAAAGCAAAAAAATCCTAATTAGTGAATGCTTCCTGGTGAAGCCAGACCTCGAATGCTCCCTCGCCTCCTCTGAGAATACGAAGCTGTTCGGCAGCACACGCAGCCGCCACATCGTGTGCCATAGAAGACGGACCGCACACAACAACACCAGCACTGCCTGCCGTCAAGGATGATTTTCTGATAATCAGCGGCAGATCTGCCTGGCTGTGTTTGTAGGTGATGTTGATGGCATGAGCCACATCTGTCTTTTCGTTTTCATTGTCTTTTTCATTTCCTTTTTCAGTGTCGCCGCTGTGACTTGTTTCACTGAGGTCCGGTCTGTTTAGTACACCTTTGGCTTCAGCCTCACGTGGTTGAGACAGCGACTGTGTGAGAGCACGCTCTGACTCAGCTGATCCTCTAAGATGAAGCTGGCTTGCTGGCCCAGTCTCATGCAGAGCAATGCGTACATTATGCAGCTGACCAGTGGACGCATGTTGTTCTGCTAGCCGGTTGACCGTCTCGACATACCAGCGCTGCATACCCGGATCCCGACTGGAGGCAACCACCTGGAGAGTGACCTTGCTGTTGTCTCTTTTGTTTTTGCTTAGTTTGCTTTGTCTGTAGAGCCAGTCCTCGATGAGGCCCAGCGAGAACCCAGCACCAGCACCGCCAGCAATGACGACAGTCTTGTCAAAGCCCTCATCCCAGCGCCGCGCAATATCTCCGTACGGGGCCTTCGATAAACAACGGCACGACGACACCGGGCTGTTTGCGGGCTAGGCTTGCCAGCCACCCAGTAATTCCGCCCCGGGGCTTGGCATAGAATACGAGAGATGGCATTTTGTTTTCGTCCTCTGTGTGGCTTGGAATAGAACAGATGGTGAACGGGTGAGAAGTCAGAGCGTGCATGCCAAGGGCCATGAACCGCAGATATACATGCTGGCCTGGTCGCCATGTCAGGGGGCAGACGTGTTGTCGCCGGTACGGTGATCTTGATCGTCTGGTCGGATTCGAGCACGAGATGTGCACGCAACAGCCCATGCGCAATGTATGTGCGTCCGATAGTCCATGTGAGAGATGCCAAGTAGATGGCACCCGTGGCAACAATATAGTCCCAGCTCGTCAGTGTATAGTCGACGTGGATAAACATAAACGCGACAAAGATGACAGCCGCCAGTAAGTGAAAGAATTTGAAAAACTCATAGGCACGGTGCCGCACAAACGGCAGCGACATGAACGTGAGTCAGGCCTGGGCGACAAGGGCAATGACGCCCGTGAGCCACATGGCACTGGAATTCCAGTTCTCGACAATATCGCCGGCCCTGGTGTGGTAGACGACAAAGGGAAACGTGTGCAAAAGGGCGAGCACAAACACTCCCCACGCAGCAAAGAGGTGGAACACGATCAGCTTCTCGGGCGCGATGCCGGTGACCGCCGTGACCAGGTTGGCTTTGGAGCCAAAGGCAAAGATGAAGGGCAGGCAGGCCAGTGACAGGTAGCCCGAGCGCGTAGCGAGCGGTGGCGAGTCGCCATAGCTGATTGTGTCCGTGTTGGGCCAGTAGTAGGGCTTGGGGCCGAGCGAGATGCCGGTAAAGTAAACAAAGCCGGCACCGAGAAGGATGCAGACGCCGAGCGAGGGCGACCTCCAGCCGAGGATGAGGCGGTCAGGATAAGAGAGGGCACGCACCGCGGCGAGCCCCTTGAGCCAAGCGCGGCTGCCTTTCTGTGTAATCTGCCGGAAATAGACGGACGAGGGCATAGGCTGCCATAAAAACGCTAATGGCAGTAACAAAAAAGTACACAGCGGCATGACCGTAGACAAGATCGGCTAGGTACCAGTTGACCCAATGGCGGTACTTGAAGGCACACTGATCGGCGGTCATGACGCACTCATGGTCGCGGCTCAAGTGCAGTATCACCGGTGACGTGAGCCACTCGTATGGCATATCATCCATGGCGGTTGATGGTGGCGAACTGCCGGTGTGTGCGTGTGTTTATGTCATGTACGTGTGTCTGTCAGGTGTCACCACGTCTGTCAGTATTGAGAGGATGATATCGTGGGATACACAGAGTGAGACAGCAAGTCAACGAAACAGCAAGACGGCAACAACATGGCAGCCAGTGCCAGCATATAATAAGATACAAGCCGTATGGATGATATGTCACTTGCGGCCACCTCAACAGCCAGTATGTCCTATACCCTATACAAGCCCTCTAGTCCACGTCGGCCCATGTATAAGTCGGTATAAGTTGTATTGGTAACATCGACACTAATAATACAACCCTCCTCCCAAATAATAACCTCTTAAAACTTACTCGTTTCTCAGCAAGGCTCACTCGTGTTGACATATTAATAATATTGGCAATGATAATGGGTGATGTATGGTCTGGAGGCGTCATGGGTATATTTGAGCAAGTTTGGGCGGCTTTGAGCGGTTGGTGCCCGTGTCATGCAGGGGTGGTGGTGGTGTAAGTGGTGATGTATGAGGCAGAAGAGGCAGAAGATGGGCAGACGCAGATCAAACGACTGTTAAAATAAGCTTTGACAAGCCTCAGGCCGACGGGCATGGCATTGGCCCGTCTGAAACAGCCAGAGCATCAACATCACAATAAACACAACACATTTCGGTCGTCAGGAATGCAGATCCTCCGCAATGTCAATGTCTCTGCCAGCCGAATGCCCTCAATTACTCTGTTTGTCCGTCTTAATCTGTGACATCTTCGCATCATTTATCCTGATTTACTGTACCTTTGTGGTATTGATCTTTTCGCAATGTCGTCTGGCTATCACGGCGATCGAGCCGCATAGCATTGATGAACTAGGACAGCTGCACTTTGCTTTTCGTCGTTTTCATATTCATCTTTCATATAGATAAAAAAATTGTAATTCATTGAACCATTGATAACCATAACATAACAGACGTGATATATAACATGCGAGCTAGTCCTTGCTCTTTCTCTTGACACCGCGGCTTTGCCCGCTCTCTTTTATTTCCTCTACCTCAACAAGCCCGCTGTTGCTCTACAGCCGCGACTTCATGTTGACGTGAATGGCCTTGATCGTCGAGTATGCCTCCAGACCAGCCTCGCCCAGCTCGCGGCCAATACCGCTCTGCTTCACACCACCAAAAGGCACGCGGAAGTCGCTGTCGTTGCTCGAGTTGATCCACACCATGCCGGCCTCCAGCTTGCGGGCGACACGGTGGGCGCGGGTCAGGTCGGTGGTGAACAGAGCACTGCCCAGGCCATACTCGGAGTCGTTGGCCAGCTCAATAGCCTCGGCCTCGTCCTTGAAGCGCGTAATCACAACAAAGGGGCCAAAGACCTCCTCCTGGAAAATGCGCATCTTGGGGGTGACGTCAGTGAAGACGGTAGGCTCAACGAAGAAGCCCTTGCCGCCAGCAACAGAGTGCGAAGCAGAGACACCGCCCAGGGCCAGAGTGGCACCCTCCTTCTTGCCGACATCGACGTACGACAGAACGCGCTCGTACTGGGCTTTGGTGACCTGAGGGCCCTGAAAGGTCTCCTCGGCGAAGGGGTCGCCGACCTTGGAGATGGTCTGGACCTTGGCCTTGAAGGCCTCGAGGAACTTGTCGTAGACGGCGTCGTGGACGAAGATACGCGAAGTAGCAGTGCAGATCTGGCCCTGATTGGACATGATACCAATGTGAGCCCACTCAGCAGCCAGGTCGATCTCGGCATCCTCAAACACCAGCAGAGGGCTCTTGCCGCCAGTCTCCAGGGTGATGTTCTTCAGGGTGCCGGCAGCCAGCTTCATGATGGTGCGAGCAGTGGCGGTCGAGCCAGTGAACGCGACCTTATCGACCTTGGGGTGGGTGGCAATAGCGGCACCAGTAACAGCACCGGGGCCGTTGAGGATGTTGATCACACCAGGAGGAAAGCCGGCCTCGACAACCAGGTTGGCGAGGAACAGAACCGACAGGGGCGTCTGCTCAGCAGGCTTGAGGATGACGGCGTTGCCACACGCCAGGGCAGGGCCGAGCTTCCAGGCAGCCATAGACAGAGGGTAGTTCCAGGGGATGATCTGGCCACAGACACCGACGGGCTCGCGCACAGTGTAGGCAAGCTTGTCGCTGCTGGTCTCGATGACCTGGCCGAAACGCTTGTCGGCGTAGCCGGCGTAGTAGCGCAGAGTGCCGGTAACCTCGCCGATATCTTCGTTGAGGGCGACAGAGTAGGGCTTGCCGTTGTCCCAGGTCTCAATGGTGGCCAGAGTCTCCTTGTTGGCCTCGATGAGGTCGGCAAGCTTCAGCATCAGCTGGCCACGCTCGGTGGCGGACATGTCACCCCAGGCCTCGCCCTTGAGAGCGGCGCGGGCAGCCTTGACAGCGGTGTCAACATCCTCAGCGGTAGCGGCGTAGACAGAAACAATCTCCTTCTCGTCGGTAGGGTTGATGCTGGCGAACTTGCCGCCGTCCGACGACTTGACCCATTCGTTGTTGATGAACAGGCCAATGGGCTGGGAGTAGGTGCGGCCGTTGGGCGCGGTAAGCGAGACAGCGAGATCAGACATTGTGTTTGGGGTGTAGAGTGGTGGAGGATGGTTGAGAGTGAGGAGAGGAGAAGAAAGGAGGAAGAGAAGAAGAGAGAAAGAGAAGACGAGAAGAAGAGAGGAGAAGGGAAGTGAGACAACTTATGGTTGGCTGGTTATCACGGTGGAGGGGTCGATGTTATCGCCGTCGGCAACCGGGATTCTGCTAGCTTCTCTTGCTGTATGTTTTTCAACTTGTATCAATAATACACCATACTATGTAGATGGCAGAAGGCAAAAGAAGGCAAAGCTATGAGCGAGGCTTGGCCAGGATTTGGAGGGGAAAATGCGGCTATAGTGAGCTCGGCGTCGAGTAGATAGGCAGATAAGCAGTAGGCAGTCGGCGCGTGGAGGTAGAGCTCGAACCGGAAAGAACAGTCAAATATTGCAGCGGTGGAAGGAAACATGCGCGCAGCGATTTGTTCCTGCCTTTTTGGTTATTTTCTTCATGTTTACATCTATTGCGTGCTCAACCTAGGCGCTCTTTCCTGTTTTAATGGGCTTTTTGCTTATTAATATCCCCGACTTTGCATCGATTATATAGAAAGTGTCACGAAGCCAAGCCGGAAACATCAACATAAAAACATAACGCCTATCCCCTATATTCTACTCCTACATAGGTCGTATCTTATTGCTGCTCTTGTTCTGTGCTATGCGCCATGCTAGCTTGGACATGATTACCCAAAGAGGCAAAAATATTTCTGAAGGAGTGTACTGCTGAAGACTGAATAGCTTGCACCTACTTTTGCTTGTTGCTGAGACAAAGACATTGCACTGCTCTCGTACAGACTGTCCGCTGCCCCTCATCGCGCATCGCGTCGGTACGTCTTATCTTTATCGGTGGTATATTGCTAGACCAGAACCGCCTGACTTTGCCCGATTTGACATGCTCTCTACATAATAGTCGAAGCTTCGAGTGACGTTGCGTTTAGATAAGGTGTTTGAAGTTGTTTGAGGGGATGGTTTTGTATTAGTAAAAATAAGAATAACGAATTGTCGATGTGGAATAAGCTTGAGGTCTGCCTGTCTGCATGCACTAAGAGTGCTCTTTGTCTTGTGCATGTCAAGTGGGCCGGGAGAAAATGGTCGGATTCGGGATAGTGTCAAGTAGTGCCGATGCTAATGGTGCACTGGTGCACCGCGAGCACAAAAGTACGGCGCAATTGGAGCAAGAGTTGGTTACTGCCTTGTGAGATGTGACGAGATACATGACAGAGGAATGCGTTTGAGCCGGGAGATAGCAAGAGGATGAGCTAGATCAACGAGACAGATATACCAGTGCAATTAATAGCAACAAGACAGCTGCTGCGGCTTGCAAGATCTAACGATCGACTATATACACTTGCAAACGTATTGCATTGCCCCTTTGGAAGCCGGATCCATAAAGCTGTCGGTCTCCTTGCTCAACAACGTATATTCCGCACAACTACTCCGTATGTGTCACCGTGAGGCCCTCTTTTATACGATACGAGTAAATACACTGGAGAGAATGTGTGACATAACAGATGTAATAGGCGCCTTGGAAGAAAAGAAAGAAAGCTCCCTCGTCAGGAATGGCATCTAGCGATCGCGTCGACTTTCTTGATTGGGAAGAACTAACGCAAGAGGACAAGGGGACAACCGAGACAAAAGCCGACATGCCTTAACGCGGACTGAAGGAGTGAACAGAATGGGACAAACATTTTGTGACCATTTTGACAACCCAAGTACTCCACAGAGTTCGCTTTCGCGACTACATACATAGTAGTACATACATCTGGGGAACTAAATAACACGTAACAGCAATAGAAGCATTCTATCATGTAATACGACTCCAGAAAGAGGCAAGTAGAGCGGAATCTGGGGTTGACGAGAGTGAGGGGAGGGGAGATCTTACGAGAGAATAGCAAAGGCCGGGGAAGTCACGCCACATTCATGTGGGAAGTACAATGCATAGCATGGTAAAATGTAATAAATTCGCTGTGCTCGATTGAAGTATGGGAATCAAGAGGAATATGCGAGAAAGGAAGTGAAAGGAAATGTAACGGAAATGCAAAGGAAACAAAAGAGGCATCTAAATTGTCTTGCCCTGGTCAGAGGTGGCCGGGGCCGACGTGCCTGGGCTGTTCTGCAGTCCCAGCTCCGACTGCGCATAGATGACTCGCTCGGCAGCACCGCGTGTCTGCAGGTAGTCGGCACGTCCGCGCACAAACCAAAAGATGGTGGCAATCACCATCATAACGCCAAACACGGCGACGGCGTAGTTCATGTCGGCCGCGCCAGGGTTGGGCGAGCCTGGGAACAAGAAAAAGACGGTTGTGATAGCGCAGTAGATGACGGAAACCCAGTTGCAAAAGGGCCCGACGCGAGGGCCCAGATTAAACTGACCCTGCGGCGGCAGCTTGTCGCGGCCAGCAATCATGAGGGCCATAATGGGCATCGCGTACGAGATGGTAAGGGCCACCGTGCTGACGCTGAGAATGGCCGACAGCACGGTGCTGGAAAACGTATAAAGGACGCCGACCAGACCAATCAGAGCGCCCTGAAGGAACAGCGAGTTAGCAGGGACCTTCCAGGTCGGGTTGATCGTAGCAAGCGCACTGCTAAAGGGCATGCCGCCGTCGCGCGCGAAACCCCAAGTCATGCGTGAGCCTGTCGTCAGAATCGACACGCCCTGGCCGAGGCCGTTGAAGATGAAGAGGGACAGGAGCACAGCACTGCCCTGCAGACCAATGGTGGACGTGCACAGGTCCATAAAAGGCAGACCGGTCGGGCCATCAAGGACATCGTCGAGCGACTGGATGCAGAAGAGGCAGACAACCATGAAGATGAAGCCGGAAAAGGCGCCCATGCTGACAGCCAGGATCACAATGCGCGGCATGTTGCGGCGCGGCGCCGGGATCTCCTCCACCATGTGGATGGCCGAGTCGAACGCGGTCAGGCCGTACGCGGCCTGCACAAGGCCGATGAACCAGGTCACGCCGTTGCTCCAGCCGGTCTGGTTGATCCAGGTGCCAAACACAAAGCGGCCGGTCTGGTAGTGCAGGTTTTCGCGGACGCCGACCGTGATCAGAAGCGCGAGGATAAAGACAAAGAAGAGGGTGACGAAGCAGATGCCGACAAAGTTGTTGAAGCGCGGGAGCACCGACTCGCGACGGCAGAAAATGAGGTTGAGGAACGTCAGGAACGCCGTGACGGCGAGGTATACCAAAAACTGAACCCAGCCTGAGCTGGCGCCAGACCATTCGTTGTCGAAAATGACCTTCATGCCGAGCAGGAACTCGGTCATGAAGGCAATCTGAGACGCACCGAGCGTCCACCAGCCAAACGTGTTGATCCAGGCACAGTAGTAGGACGCCAGCTTGGCAACGGCGCCAAAGGACGAGCCTTCGAGCAGCTTGGATACCCAGTAGGCCTGGCCGAGGGCCGTGGGCATGGCACTGACCAGCTCGCCGAGGGAGATGGCGATACACAGGTTGCAAAAGGTCACCAGGACCAGGCCCCAGAGGATGCTGACGGGCCCGCCGTTCTCGAGGCCGCTGGAGAGATCCTGGGCAAAGGTGGACCAGGTGCCGAGGACGCAAAAGGCCAGTGACAGCATTGAGATGACACCAAACTTGCGGGACATGGCCTGCTCGTGGCCCATGGCAGCAAGATCGTGTTCATCCTGTGTTTCCTGCTCGTCGAGACGAGTGTGACCGTGCGGTAGGTCGGACATGTTGTTGTGTTTTGATTTAAAAGTGTATGGGTGAGGTATATCAATATCGGGTGGAGTCGTGAAAACTCAGGGATCGGGGAGGAAGATGTACCACTCCAGATGCTGTCCCATTTTCTGGTGGCACACGCAAGACGATGATGGGCAATGAATTGAACAGTGAGAATCAATAATGATCAATGGTGATGGCGATGGTGACTGGTCCGAGTATATATATGTTTTGAAAATTTAGCCCAAGCGCCCAAGAGGCTTGGATAGATGGTAGACGATAGTTATAGAGAGCGATATCAGATGGAGTACAGTAATAAGATAGTGTACCGATAGAGAGAGATAGGGACATTAGAGACATTAGAGACATTAGAGACATGGACAGACAAGGAGACAGGGGACTAAAAAGACTGTATTTGTGGATTTAATTTGGCATTTAAGCATTTAAAGGTTTGATTAATTTAACACAAAAATCTATTTCTTCGTCTTTCAACTTTAATTTTATACTATCCCTCGCTCGATTGTCACGTTCAGGAAAACAACGGCTAACATCAATCTATTATCAATAGTTATTTCCCCGCAGCTGCACCCCGGGAGCCAAGAATCGGACGGCAGCCGGCAGGGTCGACGACGCAAGCAGTGTGTTTTGACTTCACAAGTCGTCACCAGTCATGGTCCAAGGCCAAGGGGGTGCGAGATCAATAACAAGATCTGTGTCATTGCTGTCGGTAATGCCTTTTGTATACAGAGTAGAGAGTAGAATTATTGAAGAAATAAAGATAAAATCCACTTGGGATGTCGATTCCACATGGCCGTGGCAGTATCGGTTTGTCATTGCCGGGACTAATCCAATGTACTTTCTCCTAATGAGCCTATAATGGTGTATAGTATGTTCAGCTGCTATTCGCCCATCACGTTTTTAGTTTGACGTTGGAAATACGGAGCAAGTGCGGAGTGTTGGCTGCCCGGATGACGCCGTTCACCCTGTGGTTGGTGGCGTGGACGACTGTTGCGCTGCTGCATGTTGTTGTCAACCAGTCCATTCTGATTGCTGCCTCATTATAGAGTTTCGCTTTGCTTGTCAGCCGCCTTGCTGCCATGATAGCTTGCTGCTGTGCCTCACCGACTTCGCTCCGTCATGGCTATATCATGTTATTCATTCCGGTCAATGTTGATTGATATGGCCTACATTGTATAAAGAAACCCACGTCGTACTTCTAGTCCATCCGTCCATCCATCTATAGTACTCCGTACTCTATACCATCTGAAGCAGGGATCAGTGACATCGGGCCGCGCCAAGCTTCTCTTTACATCCTATTCGGGACAACTAGACCAGCCCACGTACTATGTATGGAGATCGAGCAAGTCCGTCCGCGGTCTTGGGTTTGTTTTCAAAGTTCGGACTCTCAACAATGGCATCGAGGACGATGAAAGACTCAAGACTCTTACTCTGTATGCGTTACTAATGTTGATCACCAGTGATTGCTTTTCCCATTCCAGACAAAATGACCTTGCCTGCCGAGCTGTGGACACGAGCTGGACAGGAAGTAATGCCCGCCGAGTTACTAGTAACGGTTGATAATTATAAAGCAGGAGCGGATGAGCGATCAGGATATCTACTCTATATGCGGATGGCCATGACAATTTGAAATGACATTCAAATGCTAGGTAAAGGCAGGGGCAGACGCAGGCAACATCGGACACGGGTAGGACGGAAGAGGAGGCCCGGGCTTCACATAGTATATCGATATGAAGCCTGGAAATGCACAAGACAACGCCCACATTGATTAGAAGGCAGTTTCACGAGTTATAAAATACAATTACGCGGTTTCAAGACCAGAGCAGGTAGAACAAACAAAGCCGGTGCATAAACATAAGGCTTGTAAATGTGTTACAAATCTGGCCATCGGACTTAGGAGCTGCCAATGATTAATAAATACTCCGATGCAGGACAAGGGCTACTCCTGTGAGATATGTAAGGTAATATGGTTTCCAGGGCTTGAGAGCTAGAGGTTAACCAGTAGGTGCAGCCGAGAAGCGATGCTGCAGGCAGCAATGACACGACGGCCATGAGTAGCCGACGATAGACGACGTCTGAGGTGTGATACCGAGCTCTTCCGTGGAGGATGCGAAGAACGTGGGCATTCCACTACCCCCATTCTAGTTCTTCATCAACATCTCCCCCATATTGCAAGACATAATACAGTCGGTGAGTGACTGTCTTTATTATTAACAACGAATCCAGGACGAATAGGAACTGAGAGAATGAATAAAAACGTAAGAAGTTGCAATAGCCAAAAGAAAAGCAAAGAGCAAAAGAGGAGGTGAAGGCAAACGGGCATTAGACCAACCAGAAGGACAGACAGTGGCAAGACCCGCTGCCGTAAACCCTTTTCGTCCATAAAGTCCCTCGCTACTAGATAGTGGGATACACACAATGCAGCTGGAACTGGGGTAATACACGGAACTGTACAAAGTAGGTTATGCCAGCTTTGTTGTCGAGGAGGAAGACAAAGAAAATATCAGAGAGTCGACGAAAGAAAGAGCGCCTTGTATCGTATTGACGGACAGCTGGAGAATTAAGATAAGTATAAGATAAGCTGCTGGTGTTATCGATAAACGATGTGGGAATATTTGGCGTAGAAGATGTTGGAGTCTGCTGTGAGCGGAAGAAGTTGACGATGGGGATGCGGCCGAGCAGGGAGTAGAAGAAGGTAAATTACGGTAGGAGAAGGCACAAAGGAAAGAGTGTAAGAGGAAAGTGCGATAAGAGGCGGAGATACCGAGTGGACTGGAGGAGCCTCTTTCCCTATTTCAGAAAGTCCAGGCGACAAAGCGCATTACTGATAGAGCCCACGCATGATAAGCGATAAGCTACGATAATGATTGGTGACGCGCAAAACACAAGCCCTCCAAAGATGGCGTAGCTCAGAGGGGCAGATACAGACAGCAAGAGAAAGAGAAAAGGGCAGAACAGAGTAATGAGGAAAGAGGGAAGAGCTATGGGGAAATGGCAAATCGGAAAGAGGAAAGAGTAAGAGAATCGTAAGGTGCGAATGGACGGAGGGGCAGGTCGGGGCAGGTACGACAGACACGCTGCACTTCATAAGCTTCCCTTTCTCGCCTTTCCCTTCCCTTTTCTACTTCCTCTCCTTTCCTTCTTTCTTCTTTTCTTTCCTTCTCTCCTCTTTCTTTCCCTTCTTCTCTTCTCACCATCACCAACCAACATCCATCTCAAACACCTTCTGGCCTTGTCAGACAGCCTCACTCTCTACCCAACGACAGAGCTTTTCAGCTTCCCCCCCCCCCCCCAACCCATTCCTAAATCATTGCCATTTTGGCACCACTAACACCCGCTTGTATGGACGACTTCCACAACAACTGCAACCATGAACATCGACACCACTTCAATTGCGGGCTACACCATCTTTCGGGAAGAGGACACATGTTCCTCAGTAGTAGAGCCCATCACCCAGGGGCCCCTGGTGCATCCGTTGGATCAGCTGTCGATTAAGGAGATTCTGCTCGCCTCCAAAGTCATCCGCCAATATGCTCAGCCCAAGGAGCTGAAATTCAACTGTGTTACCCTCCGGGAGCCCCTCAAGGCCGAATACCAGGCTTTCCGCGAGCGCCGCGGTCCCCGTCCCGACCGCAAGGCTTTTGCCATTGTCCTTGAGAAGGGCAGGAGCCCCTGTTTCGAGGTTGTCGTCAACCTCGCCACTGCGTCTGTCGAGCTCTGGAAGGAGATCTACGACGCCAACCCCACCCTGACCCTCGAGGACTTGGATGTCTGCGAGCGTGTCAGCCGTGCTGACCCCCGCTTCATCCAGGCCTGCAACGACATCGGTATTACCGACATCAGCAAGGTTTTTATTGATGCCTGGGCCATTGGCTTTGACGAGCGCTGGGGCCACGAACGCCGTCTGCAGCAGGGCATTGTCTACTACCGCAACTCGGAGCTGGACAACCAATATGCCCACCCGCTCGACTTCTCCGTCGTTGTCGATACCGAGGCCGAGGAGGTCCTCAGTGTCGACATCCGCCGCGTCAACGGCGAGCGCACCAAGGTCCCCTTTGAGGAGCACAACTTCTTGCCCGACTTTATCGGCGATCAGTACCTCGAGGGTGTCCTCAAGCCCATTGACATCACCCAGCCCGAGGGCGTATCTTTCCGCATGCGCGGCAACGAGCTCGCCTGGGGCCAGTTCAAGATGCACATTGGCTTCAACTACCGCGAGGGTATTGTGCTGTCCGACGTCCGTGTCGATGATCCGACTGCCGGCCGCCAGCGCACCCTGTTCAACCGTGTCTCCGTTGTTGAGATGGTCGTGCCTTATGGCGAGCCCAGCGCTCCCCATCACAAGAAGCACGCCTTTGATGTTGGCGAGTATGGCACCGGTCTCATGACCAACTCGCTGCAGCTGGGCTGTGACTGCAAAGGCGCCATCCACTACCTGGATGCCATCGTATCCACGGCTAGCGGCGACCCGGCGCTCATCAAGAACGCCGTCTGCATCCACGAGGAGGACAACGGCCTGCTGTATAAGCACACCGACTACCGTGATGGTACTGTCGTCTCCGCCCGCGACCGTCGTCTGATCATCTCGCAGATCATCACTGCTGCCAACTACGATTACTGCTTCTACCACATTTTCACTCTGGACGGCACCTACAAGCTGGAGATTAAGCTGACTGGCCAGCTCAACACTACCTGCATGCACCCGTCGGAGACTGCCGCGCCCTACGGCACCGAGGTTGCGCCCCGCATCAATGCGCACAACCACCAGCACATATTCTCGCTGCGCATTGACCCCGAGGTCGACGGCCCCAACAACTCGGTTGTCATGACCGATGCCGTGGCCTCAGATGAGCCCGTCGGATCCAAGGCCAACCCCTATGGTAACGGCTTCCTTGCCAAAAAGACGCTGCTGCGCACCTCGAAAGAGGCAGCCACCAGCTACAAGCACGAGACCAGTCGTGCCTGGAACATCATCAACCCCACCTCCATCAATGAGACCTCGCACACACCCGTCGGCTACAAGATCATCAACAACAACTGCCCCGCGGTCCTGGCCAAGCCGGGAAGCATGGTCTGGAAGCGTGCCGCGTTTGCTCGCGAGTCGCTGTTCGTTGTGCCCTACAAGGACTACGAGCTCTTCCCTGCCGGCGACTACGTCTGCCAGTCCGAGGGCGAGCTGGGCCACCCGCACAACGCCACTGTCCTCGACTGGGTCGAGCGCGACGAGAACATTGACAACACCGACATTGTCTGCTATGTTCAGTTTGGTCTGACGCACTTCCCTCGCTGCGAGGATTTCCCCATCATGCCCTCGGAGCCTGTCAGCGTCATGCTGCGTGCCACCAACTTTTACCAGAAGAACCCTGCCCTGTGGGTGCCCCCCTCGACCTATGCCGTGGACACCTCGTCCAAGAATGCCTTTTCAAACGGCAACCACAGCACTGCTGCTGCCGCCGCTGCCATTACCGCTCCGACCGCCTCGTGCTGCTCTGCCGACAAGCCCAGACTGTAACGTCTTCTAGCGTCGTCTAATGTCGTCAATATCGTCAAATGCGCTTGCTGGCTACATAAATACGCTTGTTGGCTACATAGAATATGGAACACTGAGCACTGAAATAGCTGTTTTTGTTCGTCTTCTCCTTCGTTCTTCTTCCACCTGGAAGCCTCTTGGATGTCGTTTTGGGTAGTCTCTTTGTGTCAGGTACGATTTGCAATGATAGAATATTTAAATAAAATGATAACAATGACCGCAAGCAAGCAAAATATATTATGATATGCTCACTGGGAGCCTTTACTGTATGTTGGTGCTGTCGGATATAAAGACGGGTTTCTTTCATTTTGATTATAGTGATTATTTTATCTTAGATTTATTTACATCTATGAATTCACAATATTAAACAAATTACTCTTCCAAACAAGCGAGGGCTGACAACATCAACAATGAAACATGTAAAAATATATATTTCTACTTGTTATCTCTTCTTTTTAACTATTTATTATATTCACCCTGTAAAATTCACTTACTAATCGCTAGTCATCGACTTTAGCTAAGTCAGCTTCTCCGGAGATAACAAACCCTGTTCAATAGAGAATATAAGGTACGGTACAACCTTATGACTAAGCCGTGACGCATCGGTGTTGGAGATTAGGTGGTTCTCTCTTCTTTCCGAGGAAGGTGGGCAATGTATTTGTATCACCCATACTTTTGACTTTTGAGTTGAAATTCCTCCTCGACGGCAATTGGTTGCCTCTTTCCTTTTCGACGCTGCCGACAATATTCTGACGGGAAGGAACGACTACTAAATAGGAAAGGGCAACTGCTTTGGCATAGTCCCCTGACACGCACCCCCTGCACTTTCGCTATCGCTCGCACTACGGAGTACATATCAACAACCATTACCACACATTACCCCCCGACGACACCTTACGACATCCGATCGCAGCTTTGCCTGCATTTACTACCGACGCGACTTTGGCATCCGATACCCGCATGTTAACTTCTCGCCTATATATTATCGGTCTTTCTCCAACCCACCTACAAAGACTGGCGCAACGACCAGTATCCGGTGCGCGCGTCGGAACACGGCCACGACGACGACGATCTTCCTAATAAAAAGCCTGCCACGACCCCGACAGCACCTCTACCACGCCACTACATACACATTACAACCGTCATGGACCGCTCAAAACTGCGCATATCCAAGGCGTGCCAAGAATGCCGCGTGCGCAAGATCCGCTGCGACGGCGGCGAGCCCTGCCAACGATGCCAGTTTCGGGATGTGCCCTGCGAGTACCGTAAAAAGGCACGCAACCGTATGAAGAAGGGCGACCGGCTGTTGTCTGCTGGCCCTTCAAGTGAGCCCAGTCAGGATGTCCCTATCGGTGGCAGCGAGTCGAGCTTTGCCATTGCCAGTCCGGGTACCGGCAGTGGCACTGCTTCAAATATTGCTTCTGTTGCCGCCACAACACTCCTACCCTACCCACATCGACCGTCGCACCAAGTACGCCAAGTACACCAGAACCGAGCACAGCAGGTGCACCCCCAACACCCACGGCTTCCCCACCTCGGAGACCCGAACACGTCCGCACCATCCTTCTCGCCCGGTGGTGCCAGCACTGCCGGCAACAATGCGCGCAGCGGCCTGCACAACCCGAGTGTCGCGGCCACCCACCGCGCATCGCCTTCGGTTTTTATACAACTTTACTACGGACCGTCCTCTAACTTTTCCCTTCTCAATGCCATCTACCACCAGATTGAAGGCATCCAGCCCGGGCAGCGACGACGGAGGCCAAGGCACAGAGAAGATGGTGCGGCACGGGGTGGCAGTAACATAGCGACCCGGAGGGCAGAGACAACACCAAGAGCGGGGAGAAGGGCGGATGGGAGAGACGTGAGAGACGGAGGCGGAAAAGAGAGAACAGATGGTAAAGGCAGGGCAGAAAACACACAGAATGAGCACGGGCTGGAGAGCATAGAGAGGGCAGACTCGAGAATGGAGACAGAAAGAGTCAAATCACAAAGGGACGCCAGCATTATGGACAGCGGCGACGACGAATGCGATGGCTACGAAGACGACAACGAAGACAATGAACACGACTCCTACGAT
This sequence comes from Ophiostoma cf. undulatum, assembly GCA_022392935.1. NCBI lineage: Eukaryota > Fungi > Ascomycota > Sordariomycetes > Ophiostomatales > Ophiostomataceae > Ophiostoma > Ophiostoma cf. undulatum. Next base: position 1,130,887 of record JAKRGL010000050.1, read on the forward strand.
GACGACAATGCGAGCAGCAGCTCTCGCGACTCAGGCAATGAAGATTGCACTCCCAAGGGCGTCGAGGAGATTGGGCCTGGTCTCGACCTGTTTAATAATCGCAGACTTTACTTTGGCGACCTCGCAGGGGGTAGTGAAACATCGTTTGCAGTTTGCGGCAATGGCTCGTTTACGGATGGCGCGAGCATGTTCATCGACCGCGCTCTCGCCGAGCAGTTGCTAGAGCGGTATTTGACGACATTTTGGCTGATTCTTCCTATTTGGACGCGCGACACGTTCCGCGAGCGCCTTGGGCGTTTCTACGAGCCTACATTCCTGCTGGGCGGCAACGACCCCGACACGATCATCGTACTGCTTGCGCTGAGCCTGGGCGCATCTATGCTTGAGGAGGAGATGGCGGCACAGTACCTATACCGCATGGCCAAGCGCTGGGCGTCGGCACTGGACGAAATGGTCAATGTGCAGATGGTGCAAATTTCGCTTCTCATGTCTCATTTTGCATCAGAGCGTGCGCGGCCCAACTCGTCGTTTCTGTTGGCCGGAACCGCCGTGCGCAAAGCCGTAGCCGCCGGCCTGCATAAGGGCGTGCTAGGCGGATCGCAGAATGGCAAAAGTCGCAACAGCCAAGACAGCACACAAGCACAGGAAGCAGCGCGCCAGATGCGTATCACGATCTGGAGTCTTTACTTTTGGGAGACATGGGTTTGTTTCTCCCTAGGCCGACCGAGCTCGTTCCCGGAAGGCGAGATGGACGTGCCGTTTCCTACGGAAGAGAAACTGCTGTGGTCTGTGGTGACACTGGCGCGGATCATGTCCAAGAGTGTCACGTGTATCTACCGGCGGCACCACGAGTCGCTTTTGCCGCTGTGGAACGAGGCTAATGAAATCAGGCGCGAGCTGCGGCAGTTTGCCGAGAAGCAGCGTGAGGATTTCAATTTTGGCGTCATTGATGACCCCAACGCCGGAGAGCTGGGTGTGTGCCAGACGATTGTGTCTACCCTCTACCACCACACCCTAATCCTTACGTTTCGACCGTTTCTGGTCTTGCGCGCCAAGCTGCAGCAGGAGGACTCAGCAAACCACCCGCCACCGCCGCTGTGGCTGGACACGGCTTGCGAGTACTGCTTGGATGCAGCGCGCCACTCGATTGCCTTCTTGATTCGTGCGTGTGAGCGCAACGAGCTGTGCAGGTCAGTGCGGTATCATGCCTTCTTTATCGAGGGAGCTTCGCATGTGCTCGCCTTTGACCTCCTGCAGAACAAGAACAAGAACACGAACAAAAACAAAAACAATTTCCCCTGGCTGCAGCTGGCAATCCGGGCGCTCGAGATGATACTGCCCAAGCGGCAGAGTGGGATCGCTCTTCCTGTGGATATTGCCGGCAATCTGGAGCGCATGATCCGGTCCGTGTACCCTGATTTCAGAGCGGCAGATATGGAGGACAACAGCGGTGGCAGCATTAGTCACAGCATTCCGGCACACCCGATCCATGCCAACATCCAACAGCAGCAGTACCAGCAAGCACAGCACCAACAAGCCATGTCACAGCAGCGGTCATCGCGGTCACAGCAGCAGCAGCAAGCACATCAAATCAATACGGCTGGTCCGACGTCTTCACTTGACAGTCTCGCAACAGCAGCAGGATTCAGCAATGCCAGTGCAGGAAGCATCAACGGTATGCACGGCAATTCGTATGGACATGGGGCTGGCTCAGTCACGTCGACATCGTCCGCCTCAGTACCGCAGGCGCCGTCACCACTGCCACCGCCAATTGCACCCTTGCACAGCCAGCCCAACACGCCCAACCACTTGAATAACATGAGCAACTTGCACGGCATCAATGGCATCAATGGCATCAACGGTATTAATGACATCAACGGCATCAACGGCATGGGCGACATGAACAGTTTTAGCGGCTTGAGCAACGCACTGCCGCCCTTGCTGTTTCCCTTCACACCATTCGGTGGGCTGGACGACGTGGGGTCATCTCCAGGCCAGGCACACCAAAACCAGAGCGAGAGCCAGATGGGCGGTATCAATCAAGGACAGGCGGGTGCCTCCAACAGTAACGGCAACTCGAATGGGAATGGAAATGGAAATGGAAATGGAAATGGACATGGCGGCAGCGGAGACGCGCCTGCTGACTTGACGGCAGCCGATCTTGGGTGGAACTTTGATTTCGGATCCATGAACATGGAGGCCTTTTTGTCGATAGACCCGAGCATGCAGGATTTAATGTATCGGTCGTAGGTCGTACGATGTGTATCTAATTAATTTACTATTGATATTTCTTTTGTCTAGGCCATTTATCGTCGTATAGAGTCCTCTTTCAAATTTCTGTTGATAATTGAGAAGGTTTCTTTATTTTAAATATTATTTTAAATATAAAAAAAACATATCATTTTCTTTTGTCTTTATTCTACAACTAATCGTGCTGATCCTACATGCCCGAGGATATCCGGATATGGCCTGGCATTTCAATTCTATTGCTTTTGCCTTCCATATTCTTCTCTTTTATCTTGCAGTTATTTCGACCGCGTCGCGCAAACACGGAGATGCAGAGGGAGACCGAGACGGCGGACGGAGGCTGAGATGGCCGTTGGGTATGTACCTTTCAACAAATAGGATCTACCAACGGCGCCTCGTACAAGGAGAACAAGCAGAAGGCTACGGGGTTAAGATTAAGTCGGAGAAACTACACTGGCACTCTCTTGGTGCTGTTGCTGCCGTTAAGGGAACCAAGTCCAATTAAGATTGCCAGATATATTATTAGTGTATTCGTAAATTCGTATTTTACTCCGTATATATTACACTGCCAGGGTCTAGAGCCAACACCTCGGGATTGTGTCTGTCTACTCTGTACTTCCGCATACCAAGCTGTCAGTTTGAGGCGTGACTCGGGCAAGGGTGGGTGCGGCCGAGCGATAGGAGAGTTTTAGATTCAGAATTCGGGTTCAGGGTAGGAGATTACGGAGTATTCTCGAGTAGGAAGATCAGTATTTTGGAGACGGAGACGGAGATTACAAGTTGGCAGAGAGAAGAGAGCCAGGAGGGAGGGGGTTCACTAGCAGGAGTCGCGATAAGGCCAGGCAACGGCGATATTAAAGAGATGCCCCGTTTGGCCACTCACATGCCAGCTGTTGGGAGATGCCATCGTAAACATTAATAACCTAATGATTTGATAGCTGTTGGAGAATGACTTGGTGGTCACCGGCTCAACACAAAGCGACAGTGCCACGCTGTTGCGCATCGCACAGGTGCGCGAGTCGCACGCGTCTGTCCCCACGTCGGCTCGCGTCGAGCGATAAAGAGTGGCCAGTTTATCGGAGACATTCTAGATAAATGCTTAAAGAAGATCTGAGAGTATCTTGAATATGGCAAACGCAATGTCGGATATGGAAATACGGATGCGGATGCGGAAGCGGAAGTACGGAGGTACGGAAGTATCGACTTATACGCAGAGCCGGCCCACCCAAACAGGCAGTTTGGTGCTTTTGTGATGAAAGGGAGGTGATTTGTCGTGCTTAGTATAGCTTAGAAGCACATGTACATAGTACTTGTCGCAGTTTATGATTGAAGAAATAATCGAGAGAACTAGATGAAGCTAGAGCTAAAGCGAAGGTCGGCGGAAAAGGATATACAGATGCGCAGGTTACAGGAGGTTAGTAATGACATAAGAGAATAAATAGAAGACATAAAAAAAAAAGGCAATGAGCTCAAGTGAAGCCCAACATATGAAATGTTGCTATATTTACCAGACAGCCTGTCAATGCAACTCTAAGAATGGACACTACAGGCAGCGAGCGCAGCAGCATCACTAGAATCAAGATGAACAAGGATAACGCGTCGTCGGGCGGCATCTTCGACAGCGACACCGACGTCGACAGACGCCATGCCAGCCAACACGACACCACAAAAAGCGTCGACACCCCAGACGCCAGAGACACACCAGGATGCAAGCGCTTGACGCTCACATTCAGCAATATCACCATCAAGGTCGCGGCATCCGGCGAAGCTTACGGCGAGACTCTTTTGTCACACGTCGATCCACGCAACCTATTTGCAAAAAAGCCCGACCAGAGAGACATCCTGCACCATGTCAGCGGCCAGGTGCAGCCAGGCGAGATGCTCCTGGTGCTCGGCCGTCCCGGTGCCGGCTGCACATCGCTCCTCCGCGTGCTGTCAAACCACCGCGAGTCGTTTGGCGAGGTGCATGGCAATGTCTTCTATGGCAACATGGATCACGTGCAAGCGCGACAGTACCGCCAGCAGATCACATTGAATACGGAAGGTGCGTCCCTCTTATCCGTATCTTGTCATTGTATAATCACCAGCCGCTGACAAACAGACGACATCCACTTCCCGACACTCTCCGTCGACCAGACCATCACCTTTGCCCTCAAAAACAAGACACCCCGACAACATGAAGCACCCTCCAAACACCACTTTGTGCAGCAGACGCGCGACGCGGTTCTGTCAAGTCTCGGCATTGCACACACCGCACACACAAAGGTCGGCAACGAGTTCATCCGCGGTGTCTCCGGCGGCGAGCGCAAACGCGTGTCCCTTGCCGAGATGCTCGCCGGCCAGAGCCCCGTGCAGTTCTGGGACCAGCCGACGCGCGGTCTTGACTCCAAGACAGCGCTCGAGTTTGCCCAGACGCTGCGACGGTCCGCCAACGACGAGCGAAAGACAGTTGTGGCCACGCTGTATCAGGCGGGCAATGCCATCTACGCCGAGTTTGACAAGGTCCTCGTGCTCGCCGAAGGCTGTGTGATCTACTATGGACCGGCTGGCAAGCACGCGCGCGCCTACTTTGAAGAGCTGGGCTTTGTGTGCCCGCGCGGCGCCAACATTGCCGATTTCCTCACGTCGGTCACGGTCATGACCGAGCGTGTCATTGCGCCCGGCTTCGAGTCGACCGCGCCGAGCTCGCCCCGCGAATTTGAAGATGCGTACCAGTGCAGCAGCGTGTGCTATCAGATGCGGGCGTTAGAGGTGGAGCCGTCTGTCCTGGCACAGGAGGTGGACGATATGCACGTCGCCGTTACTGGCGAGAAGAAGGACCGCTCTGTCATACCCTTTGGGGGGCAGCGCAGCGTCTATACTGCCGGTCTGCGCGACCAGATCGTCAACTGCACGATCCGCCAGTTCCAGATCATGTTGGGCGACCAGATGTCGCTTGGTGTCAAGGTTGTTGCCGCCACCATCCAGGCGCTCGTAGCTGGCAGTCTCTTCTACAATATGCCCCATGACAGCACATCCATCTTTATGCGCCCGGGTGTGCTCTTCTTCCCCGTCTTCTACTTTCTCCTCGAAGGCATGTCCGAGACGACGGCATCGTTCATGGGCCGGCCGATCCTCGTGCGCCACAAGCGCTTCGGTTTCTACCGCCCCACGGCCTTTTGCATCGCCAACGCCATCACCGACATCCCCGTCGTCATTGTTCAGGTCACGCTCTTCTCACTTGTGCTGTACTTTATGTCGGCACTGCAGATGAATGCCGGCAAGTTCTTTACATTTTGGGTCATCAGCATTGCCAGCACGCTCTGCTCCCTGCAGCTGTTCCGTGCGATCGGGGCGCTGTGCAGCCACTTTGGCCTCGCATCGCAAATGACCGGTCTTTTTTCCACGATCTTGTTTGTTTACGGCGGCTACCTGATCCCCTACCCACGCATGCATCCGTGGTTCCAGTGGATTTTCTACATCAACCCGGGCGCCTATGCCTTTGAATCGCTTGTGGCCAATGAGTTCTCTGGCCTCGAGCTTTCGTGTGTTGCGCCGCAATATGTTCCGTACGGATCATCGTATGCGACGGAAGCGTCCTCGTTCCGCGGATGCACCATCCCCGGAAGTGATGCCAATGGCCTAATCGATGGCGAGGCGTATATCATTCAGCACTTTAATTACTCGCGGCACCATATCTGGCGCGGATTTGGTGTAGTTATAGCGTTCTGGCTCTTTTTCATTGCTGTCACCGCGCTTGGGTTCGAGTTCCGCAACAGCCACAGCGGATCGACGGTCCTCTTGTTCAAGCGGTCCATCCGCAAGTCCAAGCGTGTCGATATCGAAACTGCAGTTGCAGAAACGGAAAAGCCCACACCCCCGTCCGCCGTAGTTCCCTCTTCTTCTTCTTCTTCGTCCGTCGAAGCCGAGACCCCGCGCCAATCCACATTTTGCTGGCACGATCTCGACTACTTTGTCAAGTATCAGGGCGCCCAGAAACAGCTGCTCGACAAGGTGTTTGGCTATGTGCAGCCCGGCAATCTCGTTGCACTCATGGGCTGCTCTGGTGCTGGAAAGACGACCCTGCTCGATGTTCTAGCCCAGCGCAAAGATGCCGGCCGCATTGTCGGTTCCATCTTGATCGACGGCAAGCCCCAGGGCATCTCGTTCCAGCGCTTGACGGGCTACTGCGAGCAGATGGATGTCCACGAGGACACGGCCACAGTCCGCGAGGCGCTCGAGTTCTCTGCACTGCTGCGGCAGCCGCAGGCCACCCCGCGCACTGACAAGCTTGCCTACGTCGACCACATTCTGGACTTGCTGGAGCTGCGGCCCTTTGCCGACGCCCTGATCGGTGTTCCCGGCGCCGGACTCAGCATCGAGCAGCGAAAGCGCGTGACGCTCGGAGTCGAGCTCGTGGCCAAGCCCACTCTGCTGTTCCTGGACGAGCCGACCTCTGGCCTCGATGGCCAGTCGGCGTTCAATATCGTGCGCTTCCTGCGGAGACTGGTAGACGGCGGCCAAGCTGTGCTGTGCACAATTCACCAGCCGTCGGCTGTCTTGTTTGAGGCCTTTGACTCTCTTCTGCTGCTGGCCAAAGGCGGCCGCATGGCTTACTTTGGCGAGACGGGCAAGGACTCTTCAACAGTGCTAGACTACTTTGGTCGCAACGGTGCGCCGTGCCCCGAGGATGTCAATCCGGCTGATCACATTGTCGATGTGATTCAGGGCGGCAGCGATGCCACCAAGAGCAACGTGGACTGGGTCGAGCTGTGGAACGCGTCGCCTGAACGTGCACAGGCATACCAACAGCTGCAGGTCCTTTCGAAGAAGGAGCAAGGCAATGGAAGTGACAGTGACAACCTCGAGTTTGCATCACCCAAGGTTTTCCAGTTCAAGATGGTGCTGGAGCGGCTGATGGTGCAGCTGTGGCGGTCGCCCGATTACGTGTGGAACAAGATCAACCTGCACATTTTTGCTGCGCTCTTTGGCGGCTTCACGTTTTGGAACATGGGCAGCACATCGTTTGACTTGCAGCTGCGCCTCTTTGCCGTGTTCAACTTTATCTTTGTGGCGCCCGGCTGTATCAACCAGATGCAGCCCTTTTTCCTGCACAACCGCGACCTGTTTGAGACGCGCGAGAAGAAGAGCAAGACATACCACTGGGTAGCTTTTGTCGGTGCCCAGATCGTGTCTGAGATCCCCTACCTCATTATTTGCGCAACGCTCTACTTTTCCTGCTGGTACTTTACGGCCGGCTTCCCGGTCAAGGCGGCCACGTCGGGTCACATTTACCTGCAGATGATCTTTTACGAGTTCCTGTACACGTCCATTGGCCAGGCCATTGCTGCCTATGCGCCCAATGTCTACTTTGCTGCCATCACCAATCCGCTGCTGATCGGTGCCGGCCTCGTGACCTTTTGCGGTGTCGTCGTGCCCTACCAGGCCATGCAGCCGTTCTGGCGGTATTGGCTTTATTATCTGGACCCGTTCAACTACCTAGTGGGCGGTCTGTTTGGCACGGTGATCTGGGATGTGCAGGTCGAGTGCTCCGCCAGCGAGTTCACGACGTTTGACCCACCCAGCGGCCAGACGTGCGGTGACTACATGGCCGAGTTCCTGGCGAGCAGTGCCGGCTATGTGGCCAACAGCAACGCCACGGCCGACTGCCGCTACTGTGCATATCGGACGGGTGCCGAGTACGCGCAGAGCTTTAATCTGAATGCCAAGTACTATACCTGGCGCGACACGGGCATTACGGCGCTGTTTTGCATCTCGTCGTATCTCATGGTGGTTGTCATGATGAAGCTGCGTAGTAAGAAGACCAAGAGCGCACGGTCGGAGTAGTTTTATGTTTTCTTTCTTTTTTCTTTTTCCATCTTTTTTTTCCTTTTGTCTTTATTTACACTTTCGCGGCTTCTTTCCTATTCTTTTTGCTTAAATTTAATACACCAACGATAGATTGTATCATTTTTGTTTCTCTCATTTAGAAATCGAACGAAAACTAAACAATCATCTAGAAATCAAACGATTAGATAGAAATCAATACCCATATAATTATAAGAATTTGACTTACACCAATGTTGATCAAATGCTTCCACCGTGCTGTCCTATCTGTTGCTCTAATAATTCTGGCTGTTTGTCATGTTGACGTCCTTCAGCCAATGGCTAAAGCTTTGTAGCGTCTGTCAAGCTATATCAACTTGCGTCATGCCATAAACTCACTCTGCTGTTCTTTTGTATATTATGTTTATTTATTGTCCTATCTAACGGTTTATCTATTCTTTTATCTATTTTATATGCAAGATTGCGTTCATAGAGTTTTAACCTCTATTTATTATATTGATTTAACACTCTTTCACCACACCAGGTTCGTCACGTTCCTACAGGACCCAACACTCAACCCCCCCTCATTAAGCTACCATGGAGCTATCATACATGGACTTCTAGTCTCATATCAAGCCCCGTGTCATGCTCGCCACATCCTCTATCTGAGTCTGTCTGCCATCGTGTCACTCGTGGCCTGTTGACGGATACAAGCAGATATCTCTATTATGCTGTTTCCACTGTTTCCAGTAGCACATCTGCAATCTGTGTCAGTCTGAAAATTGGCCATGTTAATACATTTGCACGCTTCCTCTCTCTTTCACTCAACACTTCTACTTAATGTCTGTATGATGGGATTACATAATCAAACAAGCCAGGCACATGCCCCCAGCATGCAGAATTGCGCCTTGTGATTGGTTGATATGCACTAGCTTTAAGGGCACTTTGACACTTGAACTAGTCAAAAATTACCAATAAAAAGCACTTAAAAATAATAAGTAAAATGGATAAATAACCGACAATCTGAATTAGCCCTTTTCGGGTTTCTTCTTTTTCTTTTTCCCTTTTCTTTTTTCTCCTGCCTCTCCGGGTACCTGAATGCCATTTTGCCATCCGCCACTGCCCTTGCTCCTGCCCTTTCCTGCATTCGTGCCTGCCTTCCTGTCTGCGTGCCTCAATGCTAAATTCCACTTAAAGGTACCTGCCCCACGCTATGCACCGTACTCCGTACGCACTTGACGCTCGCCGTGTTCACCGCCCACGCTGAAAGATAAAGACTAAAAGCAAATACAGGCAAGAGCCAACCGACAGCCGGCACGTGCAATTGTGAAATTCGATGCTAGATGAAGAAAGAGGTTACTCTGCACAGAGTAAGTGAAATTTTGGTTGAGGCGGTATCCACTTTTAAAAATAAAAATTAATGGGTTCGGAAGGACCCCTCACAGCGCTGGTAGCAACTGCCAGCGGTAGCAGCAACGGTAGTCACCCCTCTGGCTTGTGTGTGCGGCAAGCCGTTCCTTTATCTCATCGACCTCCGGCCACCTTCCTATTTCTTCTCCTTTTCTTCCTCCTTTTCTCTCTCCTCCTTCCCTCTTTCTCTCTCTTCTCTTCTTCTCTTCAGTTTCATTCTCATCATCTATCATCACCACATCTCTTCTCTCCCTTTCCATCAAACCACCTCACACATCTTATAATGTCTGTCCCCGCGTTCGTCAAGCACCAGGAGGGCACCTTCCTCTTCACCGTGAGTATACCTTCTCTCCTCCTGTCGGCCTCCTCGTCTCAGCACCTTGTCTTGAGGTGAAGATGACTCCTCGGCGCGGCTTTCGCCTCGTTTTAAACACATGCTAATCTCCTCAGTCCGAGTCTGTTGGTGAGGGCCACCCCGACAAGATCGCCGATCAGGTCTCGGATGCCATTCTCGATGCCTGCCTGGTTGAGGACCCCCTCTCCAAGGTTGCTTGCGAGACTGCCACCAAGACTGGCATGATCATGGTTTTCGGTGAGATCACCACCAAGACCCGCCTCGACTACCAGAAGGTTGTCCGTAACGCCATCAAGGACATTGGCTACGATGACTCCGCCAAGGGCTTCGACTACAAGACCTGCAACCTGCTGGTCGCCATTGAGGAGCAGTCGCCCGACATTGCCCAGGGTCTGCACTACGAGAAGGCTCTTGAGGAGCTCGGTGCTGGTGACCAGGGTATTATGTTCGGCTATGCCACCGACGAGACCCCTGAGCTGTTCCCCCTGACCCTGCTGCTGGCTCACCGCCTGAACGCTGCCATGTCTGCTGCCCGCCGTGACGGCTCCCTGCCCTGGCTGCGTCCCGACACCAAGACCCAGGTCACCATTGAGTACAAGCACGACAAGGGTGCCGTTGTCCCCCAGCGCGTCCACACCGTCGTCGTCTCTGCCCAGCACTCTGAGGACATCACCACCGAGAAGCTCCGCAGCGAGATCCTCGAGAAGATCATCAAGGCCACCATCCCCGCCAAGTACCTTGACGACCAGACCATCTACCACATCCAGCCCTCTGGCCTGTTCATCATTGGTGGACCCCAGGGTGATGCCGGTCTGACTGGTCGCAAGATCATTGTCGATACCTACGGTGGCTGGGGTGCCCACGGTGGTGGTGCCTTCTCCGGCAAGGATTTCAGCAAGGTCGATCGCTCGGCTGCCTACCTGGGCCGCTGGATCGCTAAGTCTCTGGTCGCTGCCGGCCTCGCCCGCCGTGCCCTCGTCCAGCTTTCGTACGCCATTGGTGTCGCCGAGCCCCTGTCGCTGTTTGTTGAGACCTACGGCACTTCCGAGAAGACCTCGGACGAGCTCGTCGAGATCATCCGCAACAACTTCGACATGCGCCCCGGTGTCATTGTGAAGGAGCTGGATCTGGCCAAGCCCATCTACTTCCAGACTGCCAAGAACGGCCACTTTGGTACCAACCAGAGCTTCACCTGGGAGCAGCCCAAGACTCTCAAGTTCTAAGTTTGCAGCTGACTGCATCCTAGCTTGACAAACAAAAATGGCTTTTGCTTTCTTCAGACTGAAGAAAGTCAAAGAAAGGAATATTAATGTTTTTTTTTTTTACACAACCTCAAAAAAAAAGTTTGACAGTTTGGGCAGCAGAAAAAAAGTTGAATCAACTTCTACCTTATCCTTCTGGCTGTACCCGGAGCTCGTTGCTTTTCCTTTATACCACTCTTCTCTCATGATGTGTCCTCTTCACTGAGGATGCTCGGCGCCTCTCAATTCTCAGAAGCGCTCACAATCTTCTACAACTTCCACAATCTTCCACTATCTATACCCTCTTCTCTTTTCCTATTTCTTTTTCTTATTTTCATTTATTCCTTTTTAAAAAGCATTTTTGTTCTACTCATGATCAACATGCCTCGACACTTCAAAGTGCAAGGCAATGATGGCACACAAGCAATGGCGTACGGTTTCAACATACCTCTGGTTTTTTTTTTTCGTTTTCCTGTTTATATAATGTTTACAAGTCGATATCAAGACATGCATAATAGAGCGTCTGGCTTGCCAGCTCAACTCATTTCTTTCTGCAAACTACAAACCATTTGTGACTATATGACGTTCTAGCATAGAACCAAGAACAAACACAACCATCAGCAAGCACGTCAGCAGAGCTTCAAATCACCTGTTTGCTCTCCCCCTATTATTCTGTGCTAATGCCTACAGAATGCTTCTGTCGCCTATCAACGCCAGCTCCATGTGGCACATCCTTCGAGGCCATTGGTAGCTAGACTAGGCTATATGCACTTGTGCACAAAGGAATAAACAATGGGAACAATAGCAGCCACGAAAAATGAGTGATGAAGAAGCCAGTGTGTCCCCAGAAATCCTAGGGAAAATCCAAACAAACCAGGCCGCGCGGACGGGGGGC